>JAVFBY010097117.1:0-12145 GCA_034781015.1 Tonicella lineata
TTCTGGGTTCTTCGCTGCCCTTGGACCCTTGCCTAGTTGGTATGGATTTACGCCCACCCTTTCTCAAAGTCCTGGATCTGGCCCTGTGTTACTTATTTAAACCACAGTGAAACAGTACAGAGGAATAGTTATATCTGAAATCAATCTGGTCTTATTTAGAATCAATAAACATGTGTACAGCAACCCAGCATATGTGGAAGAAACATATTGATCAGCTTTTTATTAAAAAGAGGAAGATAATTTCTTCGAACAAAAAGCAGATGAAAATATTTATATTGTATAACACTGAAAACACGAACAAGAATCTGATCTTGAAACACGCACTTCAAAATAAATATTTCCTAGCAGAGAGAAAGAGTTCTATAAATACAGACATAAAAAAAGAACATCTACATGTATCCAACCCAACCTGATCTCTCAGCTTACAAGATGGCATGTCATGAGTTGGCCTATGTTTTGTTCTCCTTGTCTTTTGTTTTCTTTGGTGCAGGAGGTAGCGCTCATCAACTCAAATCTTACCGTTGGCATTGATAGACATACAGAATTTATCCCTGCATTATTCCTGACGAGTCTTTATGATGGGACCTTGATTAATTTTGGACTGGTTCCACTCCACTCTATGTACGGACATGGTTGTGAAAGAGCAACTACAACACCTGTGTTAAAACCGCACTCGAAATAGTGGGTGCATAGATGCACCTGTGCACCCAGATTTTTCTGTGTGCATCCCAATGTTCCAGCTGGGTGCACAGTGTGCATCTAGAATATTTTGTTAAGATTGGCAATAAAGTAACTGAACAAACTGTTGATCACCAAAACTGCCTAGACTTCAAAGCAATTTTTGGGTGAGCACCCATTTTTTTTTCCCTCATGCACCCACTTTATATATTTAGGTGTTCTGGGTGCACCCAATTTGTTTTAATTCGACCCCTGAAACCCAAACATGGTAAATACAAGTCCATGACTTACTGGTTCTTATGTCACCACCTATTACTTTGTAATGATATACACGCCAGACCTGCTACAATAGATTTGTGTATTAAACACTAAAACAACCTTGACTTATTATCAGAACACCAGAAGCATATGCAGTAAGCTGGATTGATTGATTAATTGATTAGGGTTTTATGCCATACTTAAAGGTAAAAATAAAAATGTGCCCCCAAAAAAATCAACTTCCTGATGCCCATTAAACTCCAAGAACACCAGGGCATCAGGAAGCTCCAGCCCAATTACCCGCCAGTAAGCTGGAAGAATTTAACTTATTCCTCAGAGACTTGTCAGATCATTTTATTTTTGTTTCTGAAACCTGGCTCACTGACCAAATATCTGATTCAGAGATAATGTGTAACAACTACTAATACTCTAAATATAGAAAAGATATGGATTAAAATAATAAATCATGTGGCGGTGGAGTCCTTATAGCAGTGAACAACAGTTTGGATCTTATTCACAACAGATGTCAAGATTTGAATCCGATATTGAAATTATAAGGGTGGAAACAAAGCTTTCAAGGGTAAGTAAATTGAATTATCATGTGTATAATTATGTACCACCAAATTCCCCAGAGTCTACCTGGTGTAAACTGAATGAATCATTTGCTAAAGTGTTTACAGTATTAAGATTGTTCAACTATATGTTAGTATGTGGGGATTTCAATTTGCCTGACATACACTGGAGCACGGAAAACTACCTCAATCTATTGTTAAGCACGCTGGATGATGTCATCCTGCAGCTGGTGGACAATGTTGTGTCTTCAACAGAGCATAATATTAGACCCCACCAATGGGATCGAACTGTTTTTAACTATAGAAAAGACGACTACAAGCATATGTCTGAACTGCTCAATACAATACCATGGAGTATAATCAAGTCATGTGACACCATGCAGAACTCTGTACATGACATATTGTTTTCAGTCATTCCCTATTGTGTTTCAGGAATTAAACTCAAAAAGATTGTTTCCCGGTATGGTACGACCCAAGTGCTGAATTGCACTGGTACAAGAAAAAGAGTTAGCGAGGAAAGAGCTAAGAAGAACTAGAGTTTAATCTGTATATGAAGAGTTTAAGTATTAAAGGAGACAAGTTAAACTATTTCAAAAATCTAAATACACAAATAACATGTCAAAAGGTCAAATCTTCTAAAAAGAATAATACAAAACATTTTGGAACTACGTCAAAAATATGAAAAAATGTTCCAATCTCCCAAATCATTTTCAGATTGAAAATGAAACTATAACAGACTCTTCTGTTATAGCAAACTGTTTTAATGTTTTTAAAAACTATACAGAGCATGTATATCAAGATAGTCAATCTTGTTCAAATGTCTGTTACCAGTTTAGTACCATTTATGTAACATTTAATGACTTTAAACCCTTTTTTTTTAACATGTGGATGTCAACAAAGCGACTGGGCCAGATATCTAATCCTGGCATTTTTCTACGAAATTGTGCTGAACAATTTTATGTTCATTTAACACTGCTTCTTAATAAATCATTTAATAAGGGAGTTTTTCCCATATGACTATTGTCAACCATATCCATAATCTTTGAAAAAATAGTTCACGAAAGCTATATTTCCACGTATCAAATGTAGTTTGTAATGATTGAACATCACGGGTTTGTCCCTAAGCATTCAACTATGTTTTACCGATTTTTTGTCAAGTATTTTTAATGGCAAAGTGCAGGTGGATGTAATTTACACAGACTTCTCTTAAGCATTTGACAAGATATCTCACATTGTATTATCAAATACATTGTAAATTAAAAAACTTTTGGTATGGATGGCAAATGATTAGAATGTCTAAAGTCATATTTTACTGATCGCCAGCAGTGTGTCAAAAGTCATCATGGTTCCACGTGACCTCTGGTGTACCACAATGTTCCATTCTGGGACATTTATTTTTCATTATGTTTCTAAATGAGCTACCATCTTTACTGCAGTCCTTGCATTGCTTGTTGTTGGCGGACAACGCAAAAATCGTAAGAAAAATAAAAACAACTATTGATTATTTTCTTCTCCAGAAGGATTTACTCAATTTTCAAAACTGGTGTAAAGATTGTCGACTCGTTTTAAATGTTGATAAGTGTCATGAAGGTAGTTTTACAAATAAGATCAAAAATTTATCTTTTGAGTATAGCTTAAATGATAAAATAATTACAAGACAACTGTCTATTACAGATCCTGGAGTTTGGCTATGCTCTAAATTTAGCTATGAGCTACAGGTAACTAAAACGGTCAGAAAAGCGTTACAGTTAGTTGCTTTTTTAAAACGCAACTGCCAAGGGTTTAAGAGTACTAATGCCTAGTTCACACCAACGGCGAATGCCGCGCTTTAAATCGGCGAGCAAATCGCCATCATTTTTGTTTACTTTTCCAAAAATATCACGATCTCCTAAGTAATGTTACGCTCTGAACAGCTCTGATACGAATTGGTAACGCTTTGGGGACGAATTATTTCCCGATTTGATCAGGCCTTGTTACGCTTTAAATCACGCTTTGGTAAGCTTCATTACGCTTAGATGCGATTATGACGCTTTAAATCACTCTCTGATACGATTATCAAGCTCTGTTGTGCATTGTTAAGCTCTGTTACGCATTGGAAAATTTCGAGATCACGGATTTCATGCCGCTTTTGATCCAGAGCAGATCCACAAAATCATTGCATCTTTGACTCCACAACACGATGGCAGAACGTCAAGATCCAGAAGTTCCAGATGTACCAGAGCATAATCTATCTGAAGAAGACACGATGTTTGTCTCCCTACTGTATAACTACATCCTAGCCCTTGAGGCGAAGGAGAGGGAAGAAGAACAGCAAAGACAAGGGGAGGTTGACCTACCAGCAGGAGGGAGAAGATCATTCATCAGGAGCTGCTGGACCAGACCATGGCTCACTGAAGAAAGAAGACAACAGTATGGTCAATACACTAGCCTCCTGGATACACAACTCAGATTAGAAGACCCTGCTGCCTTCAGAAACTTCACCAGATTGACCCCTGAGGTGTTCGATGATATCCTGGAGAGAGTGGCACCAGTCATCCAGAAGCAGCAGATTAACTACAGGTACCCCCTGTCCGCTGGCCTCAAGCTGACAATCACCTTGAGACGTCTGGCCACTGGGGACAGCTACAGGTCACTGGCATATGGATTCCGATGTGGTATCTCCACCATATCAGAGCTGATTCCGGAAGTGTGCAGGGCCATTGTATAAAGATGAGGCCTTCAACCCACCTCTCATGGAGCATGGAGAAATCTTGCCCAGCAGTTTGAACAGAGGTGGAATGCAGTTGGTGCCTTGGATGGAAAACATATAGCCATCAAGAAGCCGGCAAACACAGGCAGTCTCTACCACAACTACAAGGGGTTGTTCTCCATACCAATGCTGGCCTTGGTAGATGCACAGTACAAGTTCATCTGGATTGAGCTGGGAGGTAAAGGACACATGCCTGACTCCCATCTATTCATAGACTCTGAGCTCTTTGAATTCCTAGCCGACTGCCCCCATCATGCCCTCTCCCTGAGGAAACTGAGCCAGATATTCCATACTTCATCCTGGCTGATGATGCTTTTGCCCTCAAGAGCTACATGATAAAGCCATACAGAAGAATAGGGATGACAGATGAGCAGAGAATCTGCAACTACAGGATCTCAAGGTGCAGAAGGGTGGTAGGATATGTTTTTGGCATCCTGTCAAACAGGTTCAGGTGCCTGCTGGGAACACTGGAACAGAAGGTAGAGACCGTCAGACATTTGGTGGAGACTGCTGTGGTGCAGATGAAAAGAGCAATTTGGCCTTAGAAAAATTGTCCTGTGAATAGAGGTGTCCTGACATTACAGGTTTTACTGTATTATGTTTGATATTTCTATTTCTTTTTTCATTTCTTTTGGTGTGGGGGTGGATTTTGTTTGTTTTGTATTGTTCACTTAATTTTCAATTAATATCTATCTTGTTTTTTACTCTATTTGAAAATAAAAGGCATTTCTTTTCAATTTAACATATTCTCTTTTATTATTCAGAAACATGTTATCAATATGAACAAAAAGCATAAAACTAAATTCAAAATTTTAGAGGTTCAATATTCACTGGTGTCAATGTCACATTTACTTATTGGTGGTATCATCATCTTCAGGTGGAGGTTGAGGAGTTCCCAGAGAGGTCACAGGAGATGGTGGCCTGCTGGTTATCCCTGAAGTGGTCATGGCTGTTCGCACAAAGTCACTCAGGTTCAGGAAGTCTGTGGTCTTGTCAGCAGCAGCAGCATTAGAACCTTGGTAGCTGGAGCTGGTAGATGCCCTTGCTCGGGGTGTACTGGTTACAGTTGCCCCCATGCCCAGGTCCAGGAGGTTGGTGGAGATCACTGGTGGTTGTGATGATGGTTGTGGGTACTGTCTGCTCATATAATGACTGTCTTGGGAGCCCCAGACACTGGTGGGATGTTGACCTGGCATCTGCTGGGTCGACCACTGTGATGGTGGAGGCTGCCACTGGTGACTGGGACACCATTCTTGGGGGATACTGCCTGATGGTGGAGCTTGGTAGGTACGACTGAAGTTGTGGCTGGACTGGCTGCATTGAGGCGAACTGTTGCTGCTGCTGCTGTGGGAAGATGGGCATCTGCTGCAACATCTCCTGGGGCTCTTCAGCCTGCCTCTGTCCCTCGTGTAGCACTTCCATGAGCTTGATCTCTGTGGCCAGTTTTATGTCCCCAGGAAGCTGTGCCAGACCCTCATATATATGTCTGGCCAAGGTGGAGGGACCACCTTTCTTGCCAGACATAAATTCCATTAAATTTCGCCTCAAGTCACCACTTTCTGTGGAGAGTCTCCGAGAGGAGGGCTCTGTAGACTGGGACCCTGCCACAGAGTCTGACTGGATGATGTCTTCTGTTGGTGGGGGTATTTCTGGCCCAGGAACTGTGGCGGTTGCTGGTGTTCCCCTCCCTCTACCACGGATGGTCACCACGTTTCTGCGTTCCACAGTTTCGATGTGGTCTTTGATGAAAGAGAACTTCTCCCACACCCAATTTTCCGTGGCAGACAGGTCCTCTACTGTCTCCGCACCATCACCCGACTTCCCCACAGTCCTCTTGATGCGGGCCATCTTGGTACGGTTGGACTTGTAAAAGGTTTTGAGGTCTGCCACCTCAACACCCATGTCAGCAGCTTTGTCGTCCCATAGCTTCTCTTTCTTCTGCGAGTCTTTATAATCTGTCAGTCTCTTTGCGCAGATGGAGGGATTGTCTTTTAGCCAGTCAATGACCTCTTCTTTTTGCGCATCCGTCAATGTTGTATAGTAGTAGGGTTTGCTCTTACGCTTTTTGCGGGCTGCTGCTGTGATGTCTGGGTGATCACCCCCTGCAGGGTGAGACTGTGGCTGCTCTGGCTCTGAAACCAGCATGGCTTTATCTTCTGACGGCGATGGTGTTGGAGACCTCGACCTTTTAGCCACCTGGCCTCTGCCTGTCCCTCTCTGGCTCATCTTTGCTGCACCTCTATCTCTCTTGAATCCCATCTTTGTGTAGTTTTTCCGGTTCAGGATACTTTTTCTGAAACAATGCAATGAGTACCTATGGACTTCGTAGTCACGTATGAGTGGTACTCAAGTCGCAGCGGTGGAGACAGAGCTTGGGTATCGTAGGAGTGCGTGAGGAAGCTTACCAAGCATAACAAAGACTAACAAAGCGTGTCAATACTTGATCAAAGCGTCTCAATTCGTGGGAAAGCGTAACAAAGCGTGTCAGATCTTCATGCCAGATCGTAGCAAATCTTGAGACATCTTAACAAAGCGTGTCAGGTGGTGACAGACCGTGACGACTGGGGTCCCCGCTTTGAATAAAGCTTTGTTAAGCTTTCCTACGCTTTGAGTCAAACTTTGCTGAACTTTGTTACGCTTTGTTAAGCTTTGATACGCTCTCGGCGCTTTAATCAATTCGTGACAGAGCGCCCATCAAAGTTTTTAAACAGTTTAAAATTTGTTGGCGCTCTTGTCGAATGTCCCGCTTTGCTAAAAGCTTTCCAACGATCTATTACGACCCTGACGCTTTAGTCTAGCTTTGTTACGCTTTGGGGCCGCTTTGTACGCCGCTTTAAAGCGCCATCAAAGCGTCGTTGGTCTGAACTGAGCATAAGCACTTTAAATAAGACAATTTCTGTTATAAGGTAGTTTATCATTTATAAATTTAGCTCTTTAAACCAAACTTAAAACCCACTTCGGAGACCTTTTAATGTATTCCTGGTGTCTGAACGCACGCGTAAATAAATGACACACAAAACACTTAATTAAATACTGGATTTAAAAAATAACAACAAGATATAAATCGTACTTCTCCGAGGAAACAAACACAGTTTGTGTTGTCAACATTGTTTATACAATATACATGTAAATGGAGACCTGTCAAACGGTTGTCACTATTGACAACACTTGGAAATAGTGTAAGTTAAAATGTTTAAGTCGACTTGTGTATGATTGCCGAGGATAATTTAGCTTACACAACGGTTCTTACTAATTAATTTTTTAATTAACACCACCTCCACATTTGGATTCAAATTGTATACTTACGTTACCGACAACAATTGATGTGGCTAAAAGAAAATTTCCAAGTACACAGACGATAACAGAACGTTTGTCAAACATCAATAGAGTTTTTATCAGCGAGGCATGGGCAATTCCTTTTCTGCTAACCTCTTCATTCCACAATAGTTCCAGCCTTAAAGGTATCAATAAATATATACATGCATATGATGTACTATCCAAAAGGTTAATCAATTATGTAGATTTCCTCTCTTGAAATCGCGGTCTAGTTTAACGCGACTTGGATTAAACAGTGTTCTACATATATTGCATCTTCCCAAGGCAAGGTGTAAAAGAAGATCGACCTTGACGTTACTTCCTTTCCTACCTTGCCATCATTGGTAGTGAAAAGCTGAGTTTCCCTCGTCCTAATGCAGAACTGCGAACATGTACCCAAACAATCAGAAGATACATGTAACTTTCATAGGCGCATTTCAACCATAAACAAAGGTCACATGATGCACAACGCTGTACTAGCGATGACATCAAATAATTCAACACGGAATGATAAGTAGCGAGGATATATAAACTAAATAAACTATCGTCTATTCTTTTTTGCGAAAAAAAGGTGAATAATACGCGTACACACTTTACAGATCCATGGCTCTAAAAATAAAAACTGTGAGTGATGTAAAATGAAAAAACAGAAGTGTTTTTTTATAAACGTCTCTCTGGTTGGATGACCCACTCCTTCTTTATCCAAAGAAAACATGCTTGTGATGGCAAGGGTGAAGAGGTATAAGACTGAATTTGTACGTATTGACCCTTACCGTGGGAAGATGCATAATTATATTGATGCAGCATGAAACTCCATGCAAAGGTTCTCAACAAATGTCCAAAGCTCTGAATTGCATCGCGCCAGCCGTTAAATTGTCAATTAATATAAAGCAATGCCTGTATATATGCTTGATCAGAGGCAGACACCATGTTTTATAATGATATATTTATTGAGTAATTTGTCGTAAATGTGGAGTCGTTGGCAGACAAATTACAACTGCACGAATACTCCAAGACGCAATAAGGATGTCATATAGGACATTAAAACAGCCATGTTGCTAGCAATTAAGACTAAGCTTTATGCTAGTCTATTTTTGCAACTTCTATAGATTTATAGGAGGACATTTTTCCGTAAATGCGGCTTAGAATATCTGAATAAATGAGAAACAGAAAGGGCCTGGGGCCGATTCCACAAAGCAATTTCTGACTTAAGTCAAAATACTAAATTCAATTTTGTTAAAAATTTGTGTGCAAAATATCAAACAGATATAATATAAATATCTGCCTGGTGACATAACAGAACTGAATCTCAAATATTAAACCTCAAAATTTAAAAGCAGATAATTTAGGAGGATTTAAAATTTTGGACCTAAGTATAAAACTGCTTTGTGGAATCGGCCCCTGTTCCGAAAGGACCTGTTCCGAACACGTCTGGAACACACCACCAATCGAACCTATTGTACCAGAAAGGAGGTTCTATTTAATTGAAGCTTTTCATTTACATATGACTTCCGGCTACTCCAAATGCTTCACCTCTCAAAGTCTAAAAGACTTCGAAGAAGGCAATTCAACGGGCCCAAGGGATTGGGTGTCTTTTGTTTCTGCCATCAGAGTAGAAAACTTAAATGGCGGTTGTACGCATATGTCAGCACAGTTTCGAGACAGCCTTTCGACATACGTCAAAGGGGACGTTTTCTGGTTGACTAGAGTTAAACCGAAGTTTCCACCAAATGCATCGGAAATGCAAATTCGCCATTTAGGTGCGCGACCTTAAACACCAAGCAAACAATCAAACACACTTGTATGCATATCAAATGTGGTATTGTGGGTTTTTTTTCACTAGTGAAACCTGTACCTACATACAGCCTCATTGTCTGGATATAACCGGGTAACTATATATAAATCATTTACACTAATCTTGTGAATTAAATGCGACGAGTTTACGCGAGTTTATACTTATATAAACGCACAGAAGGCAGGTTTACCTGTCAGAAGCTGATTTTGAGCTGTCAGATTCCGGACAATCCCATAATGCCTCTTCCGGTTTCATATCGCCATGGTAAATAGCTGTGATAATTTTGGTCACCCATCTTACAGTTATGAAGTAAAGTAGACTGTTGTTGTTGTATGGCGAGCCTTTTGTTGCTGTTATTTTCTTCATTCTCCGTTTGCCTGTCAACACAATTATATTTCAAAAACTTATGTTTGTGTTTTCTTACAGTGTAGATAATTAAATAGGCTACTTATGGTCCTGTCACAGCATTGCGTATGAGAGAAACGCATAAGTTACGTATTGAAACTGTTTGTATACTAATCGTATTGAAACTATCAGTAGTGTATCAGTAGCGTTTAGTCCGCGTATTACCAGCGTTGTCTGCGTATGGCTAGCATATGAGTCACGTATGAACTGCGCATGTCCAGCGTTCCCACGAAACAAAGTGCCCATATAAGCTGCGACCTGTCCCCATTACTTTGATGACAATTCAACTTGCAATCATTTTTGCATTCATATGACCATCGTAATCGATCTATGAGTAACGTACTTCTAGCGTAACACGAGCGTTTTCAGCGTATGCCTTGCGTCTAATTTGCATATAAACTATACGTCCGAATATACGCACACAATTTTAAGCGTGCTTAAAAAAAATCTCCCTCGCCGTATGCCAGCGTATGCGACCGTGCTTAGATCGTATAAAACCTATGCCTAACGTCCCCCGAGCGTATGTCTTATATCAGCGTATGAAGGATATTTTTCAAACACTGGCATATACGCAATAGTGTGACAGGGCATTCGGCATTTGGACGAGTTTCGTCTCGAAAAGTGAAAATGTAATAAAAGTATCCAGTAAACATGTGAAATATGCGAGTTTAGTTTTAAAACCATTATACATGTCGAAAGTCCTCGTCCATCTCCGTACAAGTGACAGGTTCTCGAAACACCCCGGAGAGTGTATGTTATTTATACAACCAAAAACAATGCGTCCACTATACGTGCGTGGTTAACTGCATAACCAGCGGGAAGTTAAAAAATCAAATCGCTATGATATGCAACAACTGAAGAATTGTTTTAGCATCCTTTGTTCGTATTGATCATAAGAACAAAAAACATATTATTCAATAGATATGTATAGCGTAAAATAGTTCTCATGGCGACAGGGTAAACATTGACTGATCGCGAGACAACTATTTTACTTTACCCATACTTCTACTGATATTCTGATATAGCAATGGGGGCCAAGCCCTGTTCCATACAACAGGGCTATAGTAAAACTGCATACCTAACTAGAAAATCCAAAACTTGTATCGAGGTTTATTCTCCCATAATTTGAGTATCAAAGTAAACCTCACCAAAGGTGTTCTCCGATTGCCGTTAAATGCCACAGAAACTTTATCCAGCCGGAGCTTTTCACCGTCAAAGTTTTACTGGAAGTTTGACACGGAAGTGTGTCAAGTTTGACAAGAATAGCAGAATTACATAGGATAAAGTATTTTAAAAAGAACGAGACTGCTACGACAAGTTGGTAAACTTCAAATCAATAAATGGCGCCTTCCTAGTAAAACTATGAAGGCGAAAATCTCCCGCTGGATGAAGTTTCGGTTACATTTAATTGCAATCGGAGAAACTCACTCATGTAAGATTATTGATGTACCAAAATTATCAGAGAATAAACGCTGTCAAAAATGTCAGATTTTTCCTTTGACTGGATATGCAGTTTTCCCATAGCCTTGCTAAATGGAACAGGGATTGGTCCCTATGGCTTATTCTGATATGGCTTTCCTAGACCAGATATCCTCGAGAAAGTGAGAAGGATCTCGACGCAGCATTACTTGGGAATGTCCCACTATACTGATCTTGGTGATTAGGAATCAACAAGCCACTAAACGCTTCGCGACTGGTGGGTTGTCCATTCCACCAATCTCACAAACAATGTTTATTCTAACTACGTTACAATGTGTAATACTCTAAAAACTGAGCGGGCGGAAGTTTTGCAGTTTCCTCTAACTTTATCATTTGGAGTTCGTTCCTATTTCCTTATTCTATATTCAGTTGTAGTTAGTTCCCAGTTCCCTAGGAACGCAGTTATCCCATTCGGCAGAAGTTTGTTCCCAGTTCCCGGTTTCTTATTTTAAGTAATACTTAAAGTTCGCTCCACGTTCCTATAGTTCCCTTTACAGATGAAGTTAGTACCAAGTCTCCTATTCGGCTGAATGCTGCTAGTTCAGCCTAATGATTTAATTGATAGGTATTTGTTACAAAATATAAAACACTGAAACATACAATGACACAATACAATGACTCAATGACCAACCATTCTGTCCTGCATATTTTCGTTTTTATACACAAAGTTTTTTTTTAGAAAAGTTACTAAAATAATGTTCGAAAAACGTCGCTTCCTGCTTTAACTTTAAAAGTAATCATGGTTCCGGTCCTGCCTTTGTTATGAAAATAACACTGCAGTAATCAATACATTTATGTGTGGTCGTTTCGTATTACCGTAAGTTAAAATGTACAATTTTTTCCAAAACCGTACGTGAAGGGTTGTCGCGAGACAAGCGGATAACCTGCATGGTA
>JAVFBY010097228.1:0-12138 GCA_034781015.1 Tonicella lineata
CCATAAATCTAATTATGAATGAAAGGAAACACGATTTATTTACCTATTTGCATTTTTTTCTCGGAAAAATCTCCGGAATTAACTATTCAAATTATATTTACTGTCCATCTCTTGAAAAGAAAGAACAGAATATAACCCTTTGTGATGCTACAGGCGATGATATCGCTCACAGTCTCTTGTCTGCGGATCTGCGCGTACGTAAAATCGGCGACACACTTCACTTGCTGTCGGCTTCAATTGTCGCATGGAGAAAAATCGCATCGTATGCGCCCGGTTTAATGATAGACAGCCCCTTCGATGTCAACATTTGTCATTTATTTTTTTATTTGTCTATAAGAACATTTTCCTTTTTGTCCTGCAATAGTGAAAACCATATATAAAAATTCTAGTAAGAAGTCGCTTAATTTTAACTTTGATAATTGTGATTCAGTTCATTATAGTGTGCAGCTAATTGTTAAACTCCGTTTTCTCTAACACCGTTTGGACTACACCCGTAAAATTCGGCATGGGTATTAGTGACATAATAATCTAGTAAACAGTATCTCAGATTTTTGTTTTATCTGGTACTGTTTCTATAGCAATTTTCCTAAAATTGCTGATTAAAATGTGACTTTCTGCATTAAAAGACCAATTTTAAAAAAAAATAAGCCGAATTTAACAAATCCGAGATACGGTTTACTAGATTATTATGTCACTAATGAGCATGCCAAATGTAGCTCAAAGGGTTGTTGTGAAAACAAAGTTGAAAAATTAAATTTTGACCAAAAATGAAGTGCAGATAACTGTACAGATCTATTAAAACTCATGACATACATGTACATATTAAAAATTAACTCCGACTCGCAGAGATCAACTTAAGACTTACATCAAAACACATTATGACACCAAGTGTCTATAGACTTTATGGCGACGTCTAGACTTTTCTAACTCGCTTTAATTAAGTTGAATCGAGCATCTTAGAAAGATCGTGGAAAGACTGCAATATTATTGAAAGTCTCACTGTAGCCTTCGACAAAATATCGACGACGACCGTATTAAAAGCTCACTATCTCACAATAACGTGCTATTGTGATTCAATGAGATAGAGGTCACTGGTATTCTGACGGTGTGAAATATTACCCACAAGTTATTTCTCTCAGGCCGCCCCATTGATTACAAAAAGGACAAGCGTAGCTCTAACTAGCTCTCTCGTTACACAATAAACCGAAATGTTTATGGATGCACAGCTGACATTTTCGACTCATATGTTAGTCTTCACCATCTTTCAGTCGGTATTTTATCCATGTCAAAACACCACTGTTTAAAACCA
Source organism: Tonicella lineata (assembly GCA_034781015.1). Taxonomy (NCBI): domain Eukaryota; kingdom Metazoa; phylum Mollusca; class Polyplacophora; order Chitonida; family Mopaliidae; genus Tonicella; species Tonicella lineata. Next base: position 1,310 of record JAVFBY010097228.1, read on the forward strand.
TGTAGTCCAATTTTATCATAAAAATATGACTGTCTTCGATTTCAAATTTTATATCGATGGTTAAATACCACTACCTAAACATTTTGAAATTGCAATATAATACGAAAGCCTCATTATCCGTAATTTTCAGACCAATTGTTTAAGCAGCAATATGAATCTGTTTTGCGACATCTATAACTAACAAGTTATTGGTTTTCTATTCAAGCAATGATCGTATTTATTGTAGGAAGTTGATGCCTGTTACATACACAAGTTAAACAGTGCTGTCAACTAAACAGCTTTGCATAAGCACCAAACAAGACATCAACATACTCACACTTAAAGGTAAATCGATGCACCCTTTCCTCAAAAGGTTCTGCGGAAGAAAAAAACAAATGTAACTTCATGTCGTGTAGGCGAGAAATATAATTCATATAGAATGTGGTAGTTTTTATTATAAATTAGTTCTACTCTGTGTACACCAACAAAGTTGTTTCATTTGGCCGTAAACTTAACACATTCAAGGCATACCGCACTCATGCAACGTAAGTAGTGTAATATACTGGGGTCGTATATGTAGCAAATGTGGATAAATAGTGGTGCAATGTGCCTTTTTCATCTACCATGTGCCTTAGAATTACCCTCAAGTGCACTGATTAATGTGTGGGACTTGCATGTTTAACTGCATAGATTCTTATTTACAACATGGGATTACCTTGATGCGTGGATGTACCATTTCAGTGGAATTACTATGTTTTCTGTAATTCGATTCGCTTCATAACAAGGACTTACTCAAAAATGCTAGTTCCCTTCACCAACCAACCTAACTGTGGTTGTTTCATAGTTAAATTCATCCTAAATTATGACATTGTAGATAGATTTCCCCCTGTCAAGATCGTATCTGACAGACGTGTTGCTGTTGTAATGGCCTGGTGTGGACTTGTTTTGGACAGTGTAAGAAACTAAAATAGGGCAAATTCCGTGAATGTATTGACTTTAGCTTGTTAATTCAATGGATTTAATAGTTTGGTGACCATATATAATGAAAAGTATGGCTACAAAGTGACTTATTGCGGAATATATTTTTGTATGTGATTCGGCCCTTCGCCGAACAGACTTATTGTGTGACGTCAATAATGGAGGTGAGGTAAATTCAACCTCATACATCAATAAATCTTAATGGGAACAATGTCCCATTTATTTCCTGGATTTATAGTATTCTTGCAATGGATAATTCACAAAATAAATGTCTTTTAAATGTTTACCTTTGTCTTGTGACGCTTATGATTTCAGTGCATGGTCTGAGCCGGTGGTTTACACAGTGCTTCTGTACTGCGTACCAATATCTTTGGCACGACCGGACTAGATTATGTACGAGAATCGTGGGTCTCATAATACAAAACCATTGCATTTCATGGTATTCTAATATAATTGTCTGTTTCCTTATTACCATGCAATCATAATGTATATAAATGCTACCATTGTTTAAATGTTATTTCGTCTTAAGCGGGCTTCAAACTTGCCCCATATTATTGCATAGGACGTTTTCCAGCCATATGATTGGCTTAGGCAAGTCACGTGACCTGTACAGAAACCTATATATTGGCGACAGAACCGAGGTTCTAGGATAGTTGGTGACTAGCCTTCAGCCTAGTAACATCCCTGGATATAAAAGTAGAAAAACAAATATTACCTGAAAAATTATTATTACCATAATTTTACCACTTTCGGATTAACCATTGGATTTACTGTGATTATAAAGGTTAGTATCTCCCTGAATAAAGGCTTCCAGCTATCCCTGCCACAATTTCTGTTATAATAGGCTATACAGGCCTATGGGTAATTCTCAAGGATAAGAAGTTAAAACGGAATACCTTCAGATTTTCATTATAATTCTTTTACTGAAATGATATATACATGATAAATCAATGACGTCATATTATATTATTCGCCAGGTTACATCATCATTTTTCGGTTATTAAGGATACCGAATATATCACACCTGATATAAACACAGGATTATTGTTGACAATTAAAGTTACCTTCATTTTAATCTGGATTTTGTCTCCATTTTTGGCTGTGTTGTGTTACAATAAGAATAGAACTTAATGATGGTTAACGATGCTGAATGGATATATGGTACCGATGCGAACCACGATTAGCAGATACCGCACCCTGCTCAAGTATTGCCTAATGTCAGACTAGTCCTCCAAAGTAATTCTGTTAACATGCAAGGAAATGCAAACTATATAAATATTACGTTGGGAATCTAGTTTTACGTCGGGCATACTTTAATAGGTCGTCATAGTTGATTAAGCGACACCGCCCCCTTGAGAGTTATCCCCCCTGACGGATATTACAATGGTGTCAGAAGTGGGATATCAATTCTAATTGATATCCAGTGATCCGAACTTATTTTATATAGCAGTTATTGTGGCAGTTTCAAAATTGGATATTAACCTTAACAAAAATGGCCGAAAGTCCTGACCCGGAAGTTACCATGAGACCACTCGAGTCTACAGAAGATAGCGATTCTGAAAATTTATCAACTGAAGAAACAGAGGATACAAGGGGAGATAATTCACATTTGGACAGAGGTGATGCTCCACCCTGCACTAGTAAATTCGATGGAAATCTACCCACGAACAGTATTCATGAGACAGTGGACAGAGGTTACTCAAATATTTGTGGGCTGAAAATTAGGCCTGACAACTTTGACGGGTTAAGTGACTGGGAGGAGTATTTCTCTCAATTTGAAGATTGTGCTGAATTAGGTCAATGGTCTGAAAAAGAAAAGGCCCTTGCACTTGCTTCAAATCTTAGGGGTTCAGCTAGAACCTTTTACACTGGATTACCAATTGACGAGAGACGTTCATACATTAGGCTGTCAAAACGCCTTAAAGATAGATTTGGCAGTGCTCGTCAACAAAACCTATGGCGTTCCATGTTTGAAGCCCGCCATAGGGAAGTAGGCGAGCCAATTGCCACCCTTGGTGACGATTTGCGAAGGATGATTTTGAAAGCCTACCCTGAGCTAAACAGCCAGGCAAACGAAGCATTTGCTTGGAATCAGTTTTATAAGTGCCTAAATTTAGACATGAAGTGTCGCTGTTTTGATCGTGAGTGCATCACAATTGCTGATGCAGTGGGTGTAGTGGAACGATACGATCCTTTGCTTAGCGACCCCCTTGACAAGAATAAATCTGTCACAATAGCTGTTGTGGCTGATAAGACTGCTCAAACTGAGAGTGAAGAACTATCCAAGTTGAGGAGGCGAGTAGGATATTTGGAAGCCAATTAACGAGGTCAGCAGACAGATAGAGGTAAGAGTAACTATAGGAATCAACAAAGAAGTTTCTATGTATGTTCCTCTCCTAATCACTTTTTCTGTGATTGTGCTATTTATAAACGTGCCATACAGCAAGTTGCTAAAGAGCAAGGTCCCTTGGCGCATCCCGGAAATGGGAGACCGTCACCTCAATAGGCCGAGAGTTGGCGGTGAGTGAAATGTCTGTGCGTAAATTAAAAAGTGTTGAAGAAACTGACAATGAAGTTGTGACCGTGCGCACAGGCACTATTTCACGCAAAATTGTTTCCTGGGATAATGGTTTGTATACGAAGACCATCCTCAAAACAGGATATATTAATTGATAGTGGCCCTACTAGAACATTACTTTTGAGGTTTTATTGGGCGCTTCTTGGTACTGCTTTCCGATGATAGTCTGTGATATAACATATGAAGCCATCATTGGACAGGACTTCGTGTTAAAACATGTTCGTTGTATTCATTACTCATCTGTCCAACTCGATACTGAGTTTGGGAACATACCATGTCATAAAGGGGGAAAAATTGAGATGGTTTGTTCTGTCAAACTCAAGGAAACCACCAGGTTACCTCCAAACACTGTCAGCTGGATAACAATTGATGAACCAAAGAGGGAGTGTCTTTTTTCATATGGATTAATTGAGCCATCTGAAGCCCTCTTTCATAATAAAGAGAATAGTGAATGGCATTATTAACTGTGAAACAGGGGAGATTCACGTTAAAATTATCAACCACAGCAATGTAGAAATTGTTGTGACTCCACAAGATAGGCTGGGGACATGTGAATCCTATTACGACAGCGCTAATAGCTCTAAAGTAAGGCCCACCAGTCTTTTTCCAGACTATGATGACCCATCTTCCGGTGTTATCCCCAGTCACCTTCAGAACTTGTGGAATAGGAGCAAAACTCATCTCAATAGTAAACAGAGTGAGACACTAGCTGAAATACTGGTGAAATTTCAGGACGTATTCTTCAAGGATTCTGACGATATTGGTAAAACGAACCGGACAACACACACCATAAACACAGGATCAGCAGTCCCTATACGCCAGCGCCCAGGGCGGCAACCCATGGGGAAACGTGATGCCGAAAGGGACGAAATAAAGCGGATGCTCGAAAAGGGGGTAATTGAGCCAACCAACAGTGTCTTGGCATCACCTATTGTCCTATTGTATTGATGGGTCAACTCGGTTTTGCGTTGACTTCCGTAGGGTTAATGGTGTAACGGTGAAAAATGCATATCCTTCGCCTCGCATTGACGAATGTTTGGATGCATCATCTGGTGGCCATTAGTTTAGCTGTATGCTTCCATTTTTTGACTTGTCTGTCTTCTTAGTAGCCTTTGAGCCACTTTTAGACATTCTATTTTTCTTTTTTCATTGCAAGGAAGAAAATAAAGGGTCAGCCAAATTGAACGTGTCCATGCAACTTTACATGTATATTAAAGGCGACGTCCACATCTGAAACATTCAGATGTAACAAAAACGGTTATTATACACATTCTGTTCAATATTTAGCAGGTCGATGTCTACTTTTAGACAAAGAATATTTCAGATTCCAACTACAATTTTTTAGAGAAACCAAACAAGCTGTTTGCAGCTTGAAGGGAAATTTCGCTATGAATTCTGGGAAACCTCGCGCTTCTCACGTGATCCACAGATGACGTCAGCAGTAGGTACAGGATCTGTAGCACTCCAGTAGATAGATGTCTCATTGCCAATACCTCTTCAGAAACTCTATTAATACATATTATTCTGATGTTGGCTTGGTCAGGAGATTCGACGTACCCAAAGTACTCAAAGGATTTAGTCTTTGACAACTATCAGGGATTTTAAAGTACTCAAGAGTTGTTCGGCTGGCAGTTGCAATCACAGGAGAGGGATTTTTGACAATTTGGCCCGGATATCACACACTTTTGAGAAATAGCTCCTGAATGCTGTTTCGTGTCTGTCGATTGTCACCTGTCAAAGATAGAAAAATGATTAACATGAAATTAGACTGGCCACAATAGCAGAATTTCAAGCAATTTGTATTACAAACTGTCTACTGGTAATAATAATAATAATATACTTTTATTTCAGACATTTGTCCATACAACATACTACAGTTTTGTATAGATGATTTTCAATAATACAGAGAAGTCATTGTAGTCTACGACTGTACACATGTTTAAAAAAACATATATACATTAATCAGTCAATTATATGGCTATACACAATTTTCTGCCAATGTTTTTTAATCTAGGAGAAAATGACAATTTAGAATGGTTTTTACAAGTATGTTATTACACGATTCAACTTTGCATTTAAATGAATAGGCAGACCTACGAAGAATAACTTCCCCAAAAATGGTACATTGTTTATGGAGAACATCCAACTTGCGCTACAGCCGGACCTATAATTAAGGAACCATCATAAAGATTTGTTGTAATTATTGAACGTACAGAGCTCCACAGTGACAATGAAGCGTTTTTTTTGCTAGAACAAATCATTAGAAGTACTTAAAAAAACAACAACTTGTAAGACAAAAAGTGACATAATTGTTATGTTATAAATAATGTATAACACTGGCATTTTTGTCTGTTTATTAATAAGATGTTTTTAAAATTGTATTTGAATTAAATAAAAAAAATGTTTATGTATTATAAAGAGATTAAATCCTGAGATTTAGCTATTTTTATTTTTTTTTCTTACAAAAATGTTGTTTAACTATTAAAATGTAAATCGCCAGTAAATCCAAAAAATATTAACTCGAAAGTAGCCAGCAGTCAGCTTTTATACTATCATCGTTTCACTAGGATTAACACTTTCAGTTTGAATGTAGCTATAAAGTCTGTCTCCCACAGCCCACGAAATGCCACGAAAGACCACGAAGTCTCACGAACTCAATTTTCTATGAACTGTCACGAAATGCCACGAATTCTCAAGTTGTCACGAACTGTCACGAACTGCTACGAACTACCTACAAACTACCTACGAAATACTTTCGAAAGGCATACGAAAAACATACGATTTGCGTTAAGTGTTTTCCGCTCAAATAACTTTTCCGGATCCTGTTATTCATTCGTGTCACTTCGTTGGTATTTCGTGGCATTTCGTGTCATTTCGTCACTTCGCAGGCATTTCCTGTCACTTCGTATATGTTTCGTGCAACGAAGTGACAAGAAGGGACACGAAATGCCGCAAAACACATACAAAGTTAACACGTACTACCTACGACTACCTACGAAACCTCACGGACCCCAACATTTTTGGACATGTTAAAAAAAGATAGAACTCCGAGAGCTATCCACGAATTGTCACGTATTGTCACGAACTGCCACGAAGTCTCACAAAATATTTTTCGTATGTATTTCGGCAGCCATTTCACGGGACTTTGTGGGTGTGGGAGACCTGCTTAAGCGTAAACGCAATCGTACACGAATGTAACATAATCTACCTTTATGTCCTAAATGCTTTATCCAGATAAGAAAAACTTGGTTTAAGGCGACACCAATTCTAAACATCATAAAACAAAATAGCAGCAGGCTGTGCATACCAATATTGACACACACATAATAAACATAAGGCCCATGGAAATTGAATCTGACCACCACTGTGCTGCATGTGCCCATCGAGTCTTGTAATACAAATGATGTGTACTTTCATGATTTACAATTATGTGCTGTCGCTTATACACTCACATCGACCTAGGAGGGTGTGTTTTAAGTTGGGAAATATCCTCGTAGCACTCCATTCCTTAAAAATAATGTGCCTTGGCCCCCTTCGGGGCCTCGGCTTTATTATTTTTAAGGAATGGAGCGTTACTCGGACATTCCCCTGTACCTCAAACACCAAACAGATGAACGGTCTTTTCCTGATATAAGCTAACATCAGATTTAAAGACAGATCTCATGTAGTCTGGTTCAAGGAAACTATCTGGATTACCAATACCAGTCCAAATAATGAATCTGAAGAACAATCGTGAGAAACAATGTTATGCATTTCAACATATTAACTAAAAAAAAAGAGAAAATCAACCAAATATTGCTTGATAAAACGCAATATAGTGATAGCATAATTATGTGGCGTATATGTCAAAAATTGGCCAAGGCCCTAAATATTATTTTAACTTGTCAATGCCCCAACATTGGTAAGGAACCAAATGTAAAAGAATCTTGTCTATTGGCTCCTGTACATCACAAGAACATGATTTCAACCCCTGAATACTTATATGGTACAGATTTGATAGAAAGTCGTGCCAATATCCAACCCACGGAGTCTACGCCGTAAAAAAAGCGGTTTGAATGACGAAATATGGAACGGATACTGCTAAGAATTTACTGGAATATGCATGTGAAGAGGTCATTTTATGAATCATACTATCCACAAGTGTTCAAAGAAGAAAAAATTGTAAACCCAATCATCAAATAAAGCTTGGATCATAAAACAAATTTGTTTCATAAATGCACAAATTTAAAGAAATGAACAAAGTAGAGAAAAATGCAAATGATCATTGATAGGTTATCTAAAAAAATGTAGGATAGACTTTTAGTTATTTTTTTTTTAATCAACCTCCTACATGTAGTTGAAGTAACCATGCATTTGAATGGTCCGACAGTGAGGATATATTATAGTAGGATTGCTATGGGAACCTATAACCCTGTTCTGTAGAAAAGGGCTATGGGTCGGGTTGTTAATCAACAAGAAGGAGTATCTGAAATACACCGGTTTACAGTTCCGAGAATAGGAACATAAATAAAGTCACGCTCAGTCTGTTTAGTACTGAAATATGTGGTGAAGAGAGGTAAGTTTCCAAGGCTGTAGTGGTAATGATAACATATATTATGACTTCTACTTAAAAGTAGTTGTTTAACGAGAATCAGCGGATGCTTGTCATGTGTAAAAACGACGTGATTGATCAAACAGAAGTGACCTTTTTTAAGCTTGACCACATTGCCCATATATGGCAAACTGTAAATCTGTGTATTTGTTTCGCGCATTATTTTCCCATACTTTTGATATATAGATAAATCTTACCTGCCGGTGTTCACCCATTGCCAATAAATGTCACCGAAACATGACCCAAAGGGTGCTTTTAGCCTTTAACGGTTTGAGGTCAGTGAAAATAAAAATTGGCGCCCTAATAATACCGGAAAATGTTAAGGGCCGAAAGCTCGCGGACTAGTGTGACCTTTATGTGACATTTATTGGCAATCGGAGAACACCGGCAGGTAAGGTTTTAATTATATTCCAAAGCTAGCATGTCGGAATATCGCTCGGATCTTTCCGTTTCCGTAATTCAAGCCTCGAATGACAATCAGCGCCGTAATAATGATCAAAATAAGTTATGTGAACCGTCCGATATGTTTAACCAAATCACATCGCGGATTCATAAAAAAGACACCAGAAATCCAACGCATTTTGTTCCTAAATTTAAATGCTGATATAGTTTATACACGAGTTACTTCCCTTCCTACAAAATGTCCTGATCAACAGCCGAGATTATTAACGTATGGGATTAGTTGAGGATAGCCGACTTGCAAAGCTAGCTTACTGTATATGTAGCCCTAGCTGACTGACAATATATACACAAACGTATAGGCTACAACTTCAGCTACTGCCGGATTTAGACCCAATGGGGCTATTTCTCCGGATATAGTCATTCCGTATCGTATGATACGGATACGGGATGACTGTATCTGAGAAATAGACCCTTGGGTCTAGCCAGGTTAATGTATATTGTCAGTTATCCAGGGCTAGCTTATAGGCCAAGGCCTTTGTAATACTTGTAAATCTAAAATGTCATTTCGTCATATTCACAATAAAATTATCTTTAGAGATGTATTGCACCTGGAATCGCTTGATACGATTTGTCAATGTGACAATTGTCAATGTGACAGTGTGGTCAATGTGACAATGAAACTTGGTGACTTGGGACGAAGTGGCTAGTTATGAGGTGATCTGTAGTCCTGTAGGCCTACCCCTCTTGGTAAATAACATGCAGCTAAGCTTACAGTGTAGCTATAACCACAACAACAACAACGAAAACATACCTACCAGTATTGATTCTTTTCCATGTTTTCTTTGTTCATGCCACTGACAATATTCATGTCCGTAAACAATCTCTTCTGTAAGTTTCAACTTGTAGTTTGATCAGACTTACAAGAGACACAATGCAGATGGGCACCTCATACTTGTACCTAGGCCTGTTAGACTCGAAAACCAGAGAGAGGGCAATAGATTTGCCACCTTCCGTTGGAATACACAGTGAAACCGCCACCACAGCAGCTTTCCCCTTAATCCCTATACTGTACAAAACTTGATATTAAAAAGATCTCAACTCAAGTCACCTACAAGTCTAAACCAGTACAATTTTGTTGTTTTACGCAATGACATATATATGTAGGTCATAGTTTTACTATCAATCCATTTGGTCGACCATTTACTCGAACTTCAAGTCGTGACGTCATTTCTCGAAAACAAATCAGTGTTTGTATGAAGTTTCTGTCTGGATACGGCTAATACAGACATATGATTGGATAGCCTGTACAAGCGCTCTGTCGCGGGCATATCGGCCTTGTTTTAGCAGCGACTATTCTGTTTCAAAGTGGATATATATTACAAGCCGCTGTTCAGAGGAGCGTAAGAATCGTGCAATATATTAATAATCAGTTTCGTAAGCAACTGGAGGGGAGATAACTGGCTTGAGAAAAAATCGCCAAGAACTAGAATCTGATACTGGCTGTAAGTGTTATGCATTATATCGGCTTAAAAGTTAGAATGTATACGAAAGTTCTTTGATTTTATCCATTGTGTGTATTAAGGGCTTTAAATCCAGCGTCAATATAGCATGGTTAAAAATTAAACAAAATGAACGCCGAATAACACTGTAATATGCGTATTTTTTTTTTGTTTTACAAAATACAACGCGTGTATACTCGGCATTCTAGGGTGTGTCAGGTAATGTTGGGTCCAGTAGACAGCACACAGAGTTATGGCAGTCGAATTGACCTAGGAACGATCCACCTAGTCCGGTACAAGCTTCAGCGGTGTCCATACAGAACTGGTTATCCGGAGTACTGCAAACTGGAATAATACAAAATAATATTTACAAGATCAATTGTCTGATATGCTACGAACATGTGCTACAACATAACTATTTCATAACAGTGTTATATACTTTGTTGATAAAAGAAATACCGCATTTAATAGAAATTGGCACTTCATGATTCCTCAGCTCTCGGCCATTGCTGGTTACGCATTTAATAGAAATTGACACTTCATGATTCCTCAGCTCTCAGCCATTGCTGGTTGATGAAGAGCAAATACTTTTCCTGGAGGAAAATGCGATTGACATTATATGGCGGCTGTCTCTAGTCAGGTTTCTTCTGGTGTTAGAGCAGTATATGTTTTAAAGGACAAGTCCAACGTTTTTAAACCTAAACTTAGTATTTTAAACATCGATGTTGTAAGGCATTAAAGCCTGTCACATTGGGAACTGATAAAGCGTAACCGTTAATTTGTTAATTTAAAAAGTAGAAGT
>JAVFBY010097339.1:0-12137 GCA_034781015.1 Tonicella lineata
CAAATAGAATAAATTTAAACAAGTCAGAACACTTAATAATATCATTAATGTAAATCAGAAATAAAAGTGGACCTAAAATTGATCCTTGTGGGACACCACAATTGATAAAGTTTTTACCAGATTGTTTACCGTCATACTGTACTTTCTGTGTTCTGTTTTTCAAATAGCTAGAAAACCAAGCGTAACTTGTACCTCTAAATCCATAGTGCTCAAGTTTGGAAAGTAAATATATTCACTAAATTGAACATTAAAAACTTCAAATGAGCGGAGAAAACATACAGCCTCGCAAACTGTCTGTAAGTCAACAGGATTTTTTTACAAAGCTAAACCTGGATCTAGCGCAACCAGACCCAGTTTTCTGAATAAGGCAGCGCGCATGGTTTACCTTTGTTTCGGCCTGGACGCTTGAAGGCTTTGCCATTTTAAATTTAAAATGTGAGCTGTTACCAATCTGTTGAGGCAGCCGATCAAACTACATGTATGTATGGACGCATTTATAAATTATAAATCACAGACGTTGGTATCTAGTTAATAGTTATCAGCGTTTTAGTTTGGCTGTGAGGCGGATCTACATGTACCGTGGCCTAGACCATTTCTTCTATATAAAGGCTAGGCTATGTAAACTTTATTATTTTGAAAGATCGTAGCATTCTGAATTTGTTGATAAAACCTAATTTATATTTAATAGAAATTAATAATAACACTAAAATGTTCAAATCATCAGATCCCAAAACACAATAAAGGCATTGTATAGAAAACATCAATTTGCCTTTTTGTAAAAGTATGCCGAAGACAAATATGTGAAATATTTAACTTTTGCTTAGGTCAAAGTATGCGCCTTCAGAACATTTCAACCCCACTGTCGGCAACGCCTCTTTAATGAAATCAAAACGACCATTGTGATTAGCGATCTTATTAAATGTCATTACTGTTAAGACCTTGTAGATTTTCTAAATGCTATTTTTTTAATGCACTGCAAAACATCCGAGTTTTTACAAATTGTGTAGGTTGATGTATTCTGAATTCCTATACTTTGAGTCATTGTCAACAATCTTCTCTTGTTTAAGGCTATTCTGCAGAAAATTAGTCAGGCTCGCAGTTGTATATTGGATTCTTAAAAGAACACACCAATGCAACCCTTTATTTTCAGGGCTCCCCTGTGTCAAAGCAGTCCTTTCCAAAAAACAACATATTTAGTGAAATTAAACTCAAAGAACCTCAATGAAAAAGGAAAAAAAAACATAAGGTCAGAAATCAATTTGTATATTTTTTTTATTTTTGAGCTAATTAGGAAATATACAAGTTGTGATTTACAGATGATTCTATGTACAAAATGGGACCAGTGTAAAATGAATATATATTTTCTGCGTACAACATTACTTAAGATTATACATAGTTCTCACATTATTAAATACAAAGGCTGATGAATTTACAAAAAGCCAAAATTGTACATAATTATATATGTATGATATATTAACAAGGCTTCAACTAAATGTAGCCTACCTGCTTACGATTGGAAAACCAAAAATGTTCCTAAAAGCTCAAGTAACATTTTACTAAAACAAGTGAGGAACTAACCTTGTTAAAAGTCAATTTATTAATATTTAGTGGTCCTTAAAAGTCTTAGCCTGGTACCCTTTGATTAATGCAGATTTCAGTTTGTTAAAATATATTTCATAAATCATTAAAATAACACCTGCCCAAACAAAATACTTTATAACAGTTCGGTTTGTTACAATAAGACATAAAGTTCTCTTTAAAATTCCACAAACAATGGCATTCAAATGATAATTAAATGTCCTTGTAAAGTGTACTAAAGTCCTTTGCAAATTAAAGCTTAATTTGCCATGTTTCTCCAACAGTATGTAACTATAATAGTATTGTAGTAGTCCATTTCAAATCTCTCAGTGGATTTAATAAGGGACAAAATAATGTCTATTTTAAAGTAAGTTTTCCAACTTGTTTTTTAAGTCATAACTTGTGTCAAAAGAAATTATAAATAGTTTTAAAATATATATAAAGCACAGCTATTTGTCTATAGTAACATGCAGTACAAGCAACAATCAACTCTTAACACATGTTATCTATATACCACAGTTATGCATACATCAGGTTTTTAATCAACTTCATTTTACTAAATGTTCCAACATTTCCCTCTATTTCAGTTATGCAGCATTACGCTCAAGGTTATTTCACTTTTATGGCAGTGTTAGAATTTAAGTGTTTTAAATACGAAAATTTTACTCAATTCATTAAAATTTTCCCATTGATAAAAAGATTGTATTTCAGTTCCTTGACGTATAAAATATATCACAGCTTGATATGCCTACCACCACAATGATATGTTTTTAAAGGGAAATTAAAAAGTTGGCCAGCCAAGATAAATATGAAAAATCACATTTGAATATATTTTTGTTATAACACCGTTTTAAACACAGTAGGATAGACTAACCATACACAAACCTGTAACTATGGTTGCACAAATACTCCATCAGTGCTGGCCTTCATGGTCTTTCATTGTGGTAACTAAGTTAACACGTATGCTGATTGTCAGGGAGGTATAAAAGTTTATTAATTTCATAATAATTTGAGAAGCCAAACTTTGAAAATCCCAAGATGTGGAATACAATTTTCTCTTATTCACTGACGAGTATCCTATTCCTTGTTACTAGTATTTCTAGTTTGTTTAATTTTATAAAAAAAATACATGTACATAATAGGAAAATACTGTATGGCTACAACTCTTCACGAGTGACTCTGTGCAACGTATCTTGACAACGGTGGATTGATTGATTGATTAGGGGTTCAACGCCGTACTCAGGGGTATTTCACCTATGTGACAGCGTGCCAGCCCAATGGGTAGAGGAAACCACCCTTGACATCACTGGCAACATAACAGGCGTGACAGGACAAGGCCAGGAAAAAAAGCACTAACTTATGTCCCTTAGCCCAAACAGAACTGGGACATCAGGAAGCTCACGCCCAACCATCCGCATGTATCCAACATTAAATAAACGCTACACAACAGAAATGTACAGCGTTATATTAATGTTCTATATGTTAAAAAACTTACTGTTCCTCCAGAGTTGTCAATATGTTCACTATTCAAAACATGCTGTTTTACCCCAAGGTGTAAAGGTGTACCTATAAGGAGTTGTAACCTTTAAAGTAATATCCTATAATCATAAATCTACTCCTTAATGCCGTTTAAGAATAACAAAATACATGAATACCACACATTCATGATTATTAATAAGAAAAATAAAAAATAACAATTTTCTCATTAAACAAATCTTAATTTATTAAAAAATATCTTATGAAATAACAATGATCGTTGGCAAGAAAAACGCTTTAAAACAATTTTTGTAAAAAAAAAAAAAAAAGTAAAAAAATAAAATGAACACCTTGAAGACAAGACAGAAATTAAAATGAAATTGTTACTAACGTAAAAAAAAAAAGTTAAAAGTTAAAAACAATGTTAACATTCTATTAAAAACTTCTTTTATATTAAAAGCAGTTATTTGTAAAAACTTACAAATTACAAAACTGCGTAGATATAGTTGAATGTGCAAAACTATTACACAATTTTAAAATCAAAGCAAAAAATAAATTTAAACTGTCAGAATAATGACTTCACTCAGTTATTCAGTGATATAACTGTGTTAAAAATATGATTTGACATCTAGTGCAAACATATTTTACAGTGAAATAACGCAGAACCTGAGAATACCAGCACATTACATTTAAATTTTACCTTATTTTGTTAATTTGTGTTTTGCCTAATAGTATTTTTAAACTACGTTTTGAAGCAGTGCTTATTAACATGATTAATGCTCTTATCCACTTAAAATTTCAGCATAATGTAAAACAGTGTTCATGTTAAGCGATTGTACGTTTTACACAAAAGTTTTTGCTGGCTTTAATATTAATAAATCGACAGATCTCATTTGTTTTACTTTGCATGCTGTAATAAAACATTCACAATTGAGCGAAATGACATACATGAAGCATATGATACAGACAATGCAAAGCAGCCAGCGAAAGTTACTTAGGCATGAGTCATGAATATATGAGCAGTCTACTTGAATCAGATGAATTTTGACAATCTGTACAATTTAAAAATCTATGCATGATTAATGAAGATTATTGACAGACACTAAAAAAGTCCAATAAATTTTCACAAAATTGTGAAAAATTTCCATAAAAAGTCAGATTGTCACTTATTAAAAAGCACAATTTTTCACATTGATTTGATCACGAAGCACATCTGGTGAGGCTTGAAACTAAGAGGAGATAACTGCCACCAGAGTGAATTAAACACTGCCACCAGGGCACTCCCATTATGAACTCCTCACATAAAACACTTATCACCCCAGGCCCGGAAAGTACAGTGTACAAGTTACTAGTGTTTCACAGTTATTAACAAACACTAGATATACTTAAAAACACAATCACAACTGCACTTCAAATGTTTTCACATTTTTAGCATTACTGAAAGGGTTAGTGTTGTGTTTATTGGCTGATTTGGCTGCCCATGCTACGTCAAACGGATCAACACCCTGTTGTTGGGAGGGGCTTGTAATGTTCTGTTGCCTTGACGATGCTGTTCCATTCTGCTGAAAACTCCTCTGATTTGCCATTTGAAGCAATGTGGGTCGCTGTGTCTGCCAGCCTGGCATGGATAACTCACCCGTATCAATGGAATGGCTTCGAGTGTGGCTATAGTTTGTTCTCTGGGGGACTGGAGGTTGTCCCCCCATAGATATATTGCGATTATAGCCAGCGTAATGCGACGTCCCATTTATACTACCAGGTACACGCGCACCACCAGGGGGCGATGCAAACGGATTTGTAGAGGACTGCGGAGAGGTTGTTGACTGCAGCCAAAAATCAGCATTCGAAACTCGGGCCGTGGAAGTGGTAGTCTGAGCATTTTGTGCCCAGGGGTTGGTGTCACGAATGGGCGACGCATAATTTTGTGGTGGACCCCGGGGAGCCATGTGACCTTAAAAAAAAGAGAATTAATAAGAATCAGACATGATACGCAGAACATCATTGATAGCCAATTGTTTTATTATACAGATTTAAAATAATTATAAAATACAATACTTTGAACAGAGTTCTAATTGTCTGTTGGTAATTCCAAAGAATAACTGTAGTTTTATATACATGTATTTCACCTTTATGACTGCATGCCAGTTAAATAGGTATAGGAACCACCCTTGACTTCACTGGCAGCATCAAAAAAAGGACAAGGACAGGATGATAAAACAGTACATCACAACAAATTAGTTTCCTGATGCCCCAGTGATTTGACTTTGGCAAAAAGCTATCACTCTCCCACACCTTAGAGCACCTTTATCCCAAATACACTGTTGTCTTGGAATCACAAACCTTACATTAACCCTTTCAGTGCCGTCTGCGACTATAGTTGAACGCTAGGCAGAGTGCCGTCTGCGACTATAGTTGAACGCTAGGCAGAGTGCGGTCTGCGATTATAGTCGAATTTCCGCGAATTTCCGACTTTGTTTCAGTGCCGTCTGCGACTATAGTCGAACGCTATGCAGAGGGCCTACAGCGACAAAAATTTTTTTTCCAAAACAATGCGGCACTGAGGGGGGGGTGGTCCCAGGACCTATTCGGCACTGAAAGGGTTAAGCAAGATAGAGATAACTCTCCAAGTTGACTAAAAAGCTTTTGTAAGGATTAACAAGTGATTTTCAGGAGATATATAACAGAATTTGTAGACTAGGAACTGACCTTGTGTGTTGATTTGTCTTGGCTGATAAGATGGGGAAGCGGCTGAATGGGTCGGGCTGTAGAGACGAGAAGAGTTGACCGATGAGGCAGAGCTTCGTGGCGCTGCAGCGAAAGGATCGTCTGTGGAAAGTGCACTAAGTCCGCGGGTCAACTGTTGACACATCTGTGAGATACTTTCCTGATTCTGTTGTTCATGGGAAGGAGACACTTCCTGGATAGGACTTCCAACTACAAAATATAAACAATATAAAGGTTTGATGCTCGCCGTCGGCATTGCTTCTTAGTCTCATTTAATCTTTGCTGAAATCTAACATCGTAACAAGACTGTCATGACACTATTATACAAGTATAGCTGAGAAGAGTTGCTAAAGAAAATATAAACAAAGACTGCATTTTAAAGTTAATATTTTTCTGAGGGTCTGTTGACTGCAGTGGTTGTACCCAATCACATAAAAGAGAAACATTTAACATCATTTATTGTAAATTTATTTAATGGTATCAGCTGAGATCGATTGATTGATTGATTGGGGTTTAACTGGGTGCTCAGGGGTATTTCACCTATATGACGGCATGCCAGCCCAAAGGGTGGAGGAAACCACCGTTCACATTACTGGCAACATAAAACACAACATAAAACACTTCCTGATGCCCCTTAACTCCGAGAGCACCAGGGCATCAGGCTAAGACACTGAGCCTGTCTCTGTTATTTTGCTGCAAATAGCTAATCTATGTGATCTATTTTAGTCAATGATTGTTTATAAAAAAATTTAAAATTTAAGTTCATAAGAAAACCATATGACGAGACTGGCTTACATGTACCTCCCCCTGGTGCTCTGTCTGGTGACTCTAGGATAGCATTTTGCCGCTGAAGTGTTGATGGAAGTTCGCTAAGTCTCAGGGATAAAGTCCGTTTAAATGGTGATGAGGCTTCCTGCAGTTTGTTAAAGCCTCTAAACGATCCCTGACGCTGAAGAGCTGTAGCAGATGCATGTGGTCGCTGCACTGCAAACGGATTATCAGATTGTCTCGCTGGGGCAGGAGGTTCTGAAAAAAAAAGGTACATGTATTTAATATGAAATAAGTTAAATGTAAAATCTTAGTTTGAGATATCCATTTGACAATATATATTTTGATTTATTTTTTAATTTTAATTTATTTATCTTTTCATTTTATATACGTAACGTATATACATATTCCTCATTTTATTTTGTTTTTTCAGGTCAGTTGAATCATGATTTACAAATGTTTCTTCTTCTTCAATGTTTAAATTGTAAAAAAAATAATGAACGCATTTGATACTTCTTGGTTAATGTTTAATTTACTTGTCAGGCATTTTTACCATAAACTTTAAAAAAAAAAGAATAAACTATATGCCTCATCTAAATTTTCCCACACTCTTTGTTGAGCCTTTATTGTCTGCCATTTTCTTAACCAGATATGACAAATTTCAAGATTGTTAGATTATATACTATACATGTATTACTTATGACACTCCCCAACACAAGAAGCTAATAGAACTTCAATATTACATTTCCATTTTTATTTACCAGATAGTTCAGTTATTATTTATAGCCTAAACTCAATTTTATCTGCATGATTTTGTTTTATTGGGTTTTAAAACCGGGCTCAGGGGTATTTCACCTATATGACGGCATGCCAGCCAAATGGGTGGAGGAAACTACTCTTGGCGTTACTAGCAACATGAAAGAGGAGACATGAAGAAAAACAATGACACCACAAAAAGCAGCGTCCTGATGCCCCATAACTATGAGAGCCCCAGGGCATCAGGAAGCTCCCTCCTAACCACCTGCTATTATTAATTGATTGATTGGGGTTTAAATCAATGCCGTACTCAGGGGTATTTCACCTTTATGACGGCGTGTCAGCCCAATGGGTGGAGGAAACCACCATTCACGTCACGGGTAACATAAAAGACCAGAAAGGAAAAAAAAGGGAGCAAAAAAACAACACTACAAAAAAAAAATTACTTCCTGATGACCTTTTACTCTGAGAGCACCAGGAAGCTCCCGCCCAACCACCCGCTATTATTAATTGAGTTGTCACAGTAATTAAATTACAACTCTTAATAGAAAAGGTGCTTGTCCTGGACAAGTTTTAATCTGAGATTGTTATGGTAATCAAACTTTACAGCCATGACCTTGACCTCATTATCAGCAGTAAATGAAGGGCCCACCACCTAGATCAGTCAGCAAACCTGCCCTCTACATTTAACCGTACCTGCAACGATAGCACTTTGTGGATCAGCTATCCGCTCTGTCATTGTGGTCTGCCTAAAGGATCCAGTTCTGGCAAAGCTTGTTCTCTCGGGATTATATGTCACTGTTACCTCGGACACCTTATCTCGTTTCTGTTTTCTTTCCAAACATATTGCAAAGGCACAGCCCACAGCATGGCTAAGTCGCTCACCCTGTTTATAAAGAAAAGAGAAGAAAAACAAAACATTACTCAATAATGATTTAAAAACCAAAGCACTCATAACAAAAGACTCACATTTAATATTAAGACAATGTGATTTGATCAGTTCACTATAAAAGTTCTTTTCTAAACTCATTAGGCATCATACTTGTCCATTGAGCTACATGTAAGAATACAAGTTGTATGAAAAACACTCCCACATTTATTTTGTGGCTAATTAAAAAGGAATTATTGCCGATTCTGACTAAATGACAGAAATGTAAAAACGTAAACGTAGTAATTCAAATATGTAAGATTAAGTTATATTATATATAGCAGTGAATGACAGATAAATCTTCTTATGTGCTGCAAGACAAAAATTAGGTTAAGAGATGTGAGACAAAAATATGAAAACAATAAGTACAATCGTACTATGGACCAGGAACCCCACATTTGTCGTCCTGTATGACCTATTAAATGGGTACATAAGCACTAATGTGCTGACCTTTCACCAGCATCGTAGTACCACAGTTTATTGGTGACACCGCAATTCAATATCATAATGTCCTATAAAAAATAGGCGCGTCGACCACAAAAAAGTGCCATTAAGATAGGAGTCCAATTTAAAATTTGTGATGTGATGTAATTGCCGCCATTTTGAAATTAAGACGAAATAGGAAAAAATTAACTGTCGGAAGAAGCGCAATGATCTGAAATATAATTGTGCCAAGTTTAGTTCCGTGTCAATACGGGACTTTTGGGTTATGACGTTACGACAACAGTATGACGTCTTTCTGTGAAATGACGTTGTCGCTTTACGGCAAGGTGGGGCTAACTGCCTATACTTTACATTGCAGTATGTCAGTTTACAGAAAACTATAGATGTTAACAATTTACTTTCGCAAAAAATATTATTTCTAGCCGTAGTAAAGCTCATTCCATAACAATTTAGTTATTTTGACTTCATATCCTTCAATATTGTATATACCGCCCATGTTAAAAATCGCAAATTGACCCCACCTTGCCGTAAAGTGACAACGTCAATTCGCAAAGGGACGTCACTGAGACTCACTCTGATGTCGTAACGTCATAACTCGAAAGTCCCGTATTATCGCCCGAGCAATTGTCGCCGGAGCAGTTGTCGTCGGAGAAATTGTCGCGCAGCAATTGTCGCCAGAGCAAATGTCGCCTGACCTATTGTCGTGGATTCATATACAGAAATAGTAGGCAGTTTGAAAACTTATGATTTATGAATCGTTTTATGAATCGTACCTATCCACAAGGGTTCAAAGAAGAAAACGAGACGGTTTAAATCAAGGTAAGGCCTTACCATTGTTTATTATTCGAAGATTAATCGTAGAAATGTTGTATTGTTCGCTTGATCCAAAAGATTATGAGTACTCTCAGCGCGTAGCTAAGGTATATACGAATCATAACTCTACTTGTTATGTCGCATTTAGACCTGGGTACATCACATATCAAATTGTGTTTTTGAGAATTCTCAAATGTCCAATAAAATTCCCGCTTGTCTAGGCCTAATGTGATGAAGATAGACAAACGGTTTGTTTAAACAATACAAATTAACCCTTTCCAAGATTTGAAAAGTATCTATGTGATTGGTCAACTTTACAATCCAATCAACACCATGCATTTTATAGGTCATGTCCCCAGATCCAAATGCGACACAACCAGTGGAGAGCCATTGTGTAACCATTAAGTACCATCTAGCTTTTCACAGCTGACTAGAACTTTGGGACTAATAAACCACATGTCAAGCTTTCAGTTCCGTGCACTATTTTCCAGGAGGGGAACAACTTTAACGGAAAAGCATATTCCTTCTTAAGCTGTGCGAATGTGTATAGTTTGTCAAAAAATAATAAATAGAATGTCAATCTAAGCGCAATTACATTTGATAGTAAAGATTTGAAAAAAATTGCATTGCTCTATTGTCGCATGACATCTTCATGTAGGCCGTGCGTATTCTTACAGCTGCAATTCACCGGACGACGACCACATAATTTACATAAATTTGATGTATATCACTACATAAAAATGGGCCTCCTTGTGACCAAGCCGGTTATATACCGGCGAAGGTTTTAATCAAATGGTGGAGAGTCTCCAACTTACATGTACCATATTAACGTGTTACACATTGTGATTTTTGCTTTTTGCTAGCACTGTATTAATATATGATCTCATAGAGAGGAAATTACGCATATTCATCCGAAAATAGCTTTTATCAGCAAATTACAATTTCAACAATTAAACGTTGTATGCAGTTTGTTTATGAAAAATAAACAAACCCGTTCAAATCAAATATTCAGTGAGTGTTTAGCTTGAACGAGACCAAAGAAACCCTGTTATAAGTCGAATTTAACACAAAAAAATGCGGAGCTAGCAAATAGTAGCATTTTATAGTCTGGTATTACAAATGAATTATACCCTTTGGGCTAAGAGCAATATGGTTTGAGCAGCACATTTTTTTTCAACAGACCATTTGTACAACTTTTCACATTTTTGTGGTTGTGTCGGTTTACTGTCGAATACAACGCCGTCACATAAGTGAAATAACCTTGTGCAGGACGTTGAGCACAAAGCAATCAACCCATAAAATTTCTTCCAAGACATGTTTGTGCCGTGTTATGGATATATTTAGCTGTAGGATTTAATGCCATCTAAACTCAGAAATAGACTGGTCTATTTAAAAATACTTGTTTGTCAAAAGCAAACAAGTCTCTTGATAGCAATAAATAAAAATAACATCCTCGAATTGCTTGTTTTGAAAAACAACTGGCGGGTTTATTGAAATAACAACAGAACGATACGTTTAGAAATCAAGCAAATATGCTTTCAAGACACCTAATTTCGAAACAGTGGCTGATTATTAAATGTTGCCAAAAGCATTTCGTGTTCGAAATTGTCGCAGACAATCCATAATTATCCAGGAATTGGAATTCCGACCAGAAATTAAATCGTTTTTACTTGAATGTTCAGCATTTATACATCATATTTACACATGGAAAACACCAAAAATAGGTACAAACTATAGGGTTTGGTTTCAATTAATTTTAAATCACAACTAAAGACAGGTGGCTGATGAGTTTCTACATATTAAACAGAGTATCAGAATTTTATCGGAAGGAGCAAAGTATATATGTACACCCGTTATACCGGTTGGAATGGTTCAATAAACAAAGGGGACAGTAAAAGGCACACTTACCATGAGAAGGCGTAAAATTGCTTATAACAGAAGAACGGCAGCTGTTTGTTGTTTACCCCCCAGATAGAAAAGTTATGAACTGTCTATTATTTCCATAAACTGGAAGTTTTTAAGTCCTATTTTCCTTTAAAATCGAAGTAAAAGATTTGATGTTTTGTGGAAGACAAAAATTCAATGCACATGCGCCCCTACGTTTGCGTAACGCTAACTGGGCACTTATTGTTAACCCTAACGTGGTTGTATGACGTTGAATTGTATAGTTTATGTGAATAAAATGTAGTTTAAGGGATAAATAGTGTGCTTATATCAGTAAGCTTCCACACAAAGCGTGTGCTTCTCGCGATTAGTGGACCTTTAAAGCTTAAAAATGTTCTTTTAGTGATTTTCAGTTCAATCTCCGAATCACTTCTTTAGAGCAATATATTAAATCATTCTTGTGATTGTTCAACCATCAAAGCTTGACAGGCAACCTGATGGTGCTTTTTAGCTATTATGATCCAGTAGAGTCCCTGGAATCAAATCCGGTTGCTTTTGCAAACCGATTTGATCCCCTAGAGGAAATGGAGGTGGATGTTCCACTGGTTCATTCGCAACTCGCTTACTTTTTAAACTCGCCTACTTGGGGGATTAGTGAGAGATTAACCACCAATGGCGGGATATCACCTGGATAAACATCGTTCACAGTGTGTCAGTGCACAAATCCATTAAACGGCGGGGTCCCACTGTGCATCTCATTCTGGCT
>JAVFBY010097450.1:0-12136 GCA_034781015.1 Tonicella lineata
GGGGGGGGCTTACGAAGCTTAACAAACACACGCATGCAGCATACCTGCAATGTATCGTAAAACCTGAATTAACTTTCAATTAGAGAGGAGATAAGTTTTACCTATATTTGTTTTATATGAGTTATGAGAAAAGGGATATGATTTAGGAGAGAGTGATTTTGATAGTTATTGGATGGAGTAAGTAAGTGTTATTAAGCAGTGTAAGTTGATTGTAGATTAATTGCGACCCTTTTGAACGATATAACGTAGACAATAAACAATGTTTGTTATTGTTAATAAACTTGTAGGCAAGAAAAGTATTTGGCGCTGTCGAAACAGAACTAAGAAGAACCATCTAAACATTCGAATATCAGTATCTGGACTGATTCCATGTAAATAAATCGCTCAAAGTTTTAATATGTATAGGAATTGCACAGTTTAAAATTGGTTTCAAATATCACAAGCAAGAAAGAAAAGTGTAGTTTTTTTTATGTTTGTCGTGTTTTGATTTTCTCTAAGTATTAAAAACACCTTTTCCCAATATACCCATCAACGATATGTTTTGTATTGATTTACGTTGGTATTACAATTTGTGTCACGTGCCAGTTCATAAGCTGTCATTACAGGCAGTCTAGTCAGCAGTCCTACCTGAATACTCATTTATAACTCCGCCACAAAATACACACGTCTGTGAGTCTTGTGTACACATTTTATCAAGTCCCTGCATGAGAACCTTTGCTATACCCTTCAACTTAATCCGATAGCTCAGTCTACAATAATTCCACAGAAGCAATTAGAAAATAAAGTGATTTCTAACCGTGCGGACAAGCCTGATTGGAATATGAATTACAACTCAAAGTTCTTTCTTCTTTTTTCCGCACTCGAAAAATCGTTTTAGAAAGCCCTCATAGTTATTAGCTTTATTGAACAAGAAGGAAGTGTGAAGGTTAAGTAACAAAGTCAATACAAAGGCACTTAAACTACACGAAGCTTACTGAGATAAATCAGAAAAAGAGTGAAATTTTAATAAACACCAAACAGCTGCAGATAATTACTTTTATAATTATTTAGTTATAAACAAGGTATGGTAAACATTAAATATAAGAGAAAGTCGAGCGTAAAAATAACAAGACAAAACCCATGTTAAAGACATTTTTAAATGTATAAAGCTTTGGTTTCGAGGCTCAGATGCATAATTTAAAAGTATCAAACTGAGAACATATGTCTACAAGGGAGAAACGCCAACTATTATTAATAACCTCATATAAGTTATTCATAGTAGACTTCGTATCCTTCGTCAACATTTGACTAGACAAAAACTGAAAATAGTCCTTCAGATGCACTCACGGGGTGCGAAGAACATAGTTATTCTGGGTTAAGCAAGTTTTCTGAAGGCCAATTAGTATGCGTCAACATTCAAATAACCACAGCTGTCATTACATGGTTTCACGTAATTCAACGCCATTTCTGTGACAGAACAACAAAATAGTCCTACGGCGGGTGGTTGGGTGGGAGCTCTCTTTTGACTTGGTGATCTATGAGCTAAGGGGCATCTGGAAGTACATTTTTGTTTGTGGTTTTATGTCTTTTTTTCCTGTCCTTATCCTGTCTTGTCTTTTATGTTGCAGGCGACGACAGGGGAGGGTTGCCTCCCCCCATTTTGCTGGCACGTCGTCATATAGGTGTTATACCACTGAGCACGGCGTTAAACCTCAAGCAAACAATAAATATACGACTACCGTTTTGTAGCTTTCTTTATAAAGCAAAAATCCAGGTTTGTATGTGGGCCATTTGGCGCGGGCCTATGATTTTAAAGAGGGATACTATAGCTGCGTGCATAAATTATTAATATGAAAAGCTGCCGACATCATTCACAATTATTTAATAGCTATACAAAAGTCAAATGAAACTCCAAACGCTATTTTGTGTATACAATGTTCTATATAAAACGGTAGCCATTATTGTCCAGTGGATTCGTGTGTGACGTCACTAGTTCTGTGTTCCAGGCCCTTTTTGTGAATGTCAAAGATGAATAAAACATAAGGAAAACTAAAAAATAATGTCACTAAATTATGACTATCCCTAAGTACGATCCCCTAAGAGCAGTGCGCTTTTTGTTATGCTTGCACTCAATGCCTGTATTCCAGGCACAATATTTACCGACATATGTGAATTAACGTCAGCTGGCGGGCTTTTAGGACACTGTTTTGTCTTACTTTCTCTGAGATAAAATCGCATAAATTGGCACCTTTTACTTTTGATTCTGAATCGAAATGTCATGGCTTAAATAGATCAGATCGCTTCTCCGAGTTCCCACAAGTTCAGTCCCAAGGTCCTCGTCCCGATACTGAATTGCTCAACCTCACTTTTACGTGGGAATGTTTAGGCTGTTGCTTGATTTTAATAAACTGGCCTGATTCTTCTATTCACTTCTGATAATTGAAGCTACGGCATGCACATGCCATTACATGAGCGAATGTTTTTGATACGGGTTGAAAAAAAAACCCTAATGGTAAGTATTCAATATAGACTGGGCCTATCAGCTCCTTACGGCCCTATTTGTCCGAGATATAATGCGCGTTGGTTCCGATGAGAAAAGGTGGTGTAAAGTGTAGAGGTTAACATTCCTTTTTTAAAAATCCCATATACCTGCTCTGAAAAATCACTGTGATTCTCCTATTTCATTACATTTTAACCGGAAATTAAAATGGAATATTTCTATTCAGGAGAAATCCTAAGTTGAAAAAGTACTTAGAACAAAATCGATGCCACTGGCGAATATTGAAGAACAAGGAAGAATGTGCAATGCTAAGGCACTACAACAAAAAAGTTTTTCCGTGCAATTAAAACAAATGCATCGGGGTAAATTAAATTAACCGCCTTCCAGTTACAACGTGATGTACTTTACTTTACTTTTTCAAGATTATTGGCGTGTCCATTCAGTAGAATGATTTACGCCATGAAAACAACGTGATGTACGGCACAACTAATTGTTTTTAAATTTTATTAGACATTTTGTTGTTAGTTTACAGACTTTCCTTAAGCTGTAAACAAAGTCTATATATTATGAATTATATATAACATTTTGAGTGAGAAACACATAAAACAGAACTGAATACGGAAATGTTAATGCATATAGGATGCAATATTCTTTTATTGGTAACATTTGAAAAGTGTAATTAATATGCCTTTAACAGATAAACGGCTGAATTTTGCAATCAGACTTTCCTTAAAGGAGAAAAGCCGAGTAACTGTACATTATTTTCTAAGAATGTACAGTTACGAGGTCTTTCTCCGACTTTAACGGTAGTCGCAGGCAAATCACTTTGACAAACGGATTGTTTGCATTATAAGACGCGAAGTACATTAACAGTGCTTGGGTGTTTTCGTCTTGATAGGCGAGTTCAAATGACCGAGCGTCCGCTTGCGCTCGATTTAAATCAGTAGTGGATTCTATTTGTTTTAAAAAGCGCCAACGAACGCTCGGACTATAGAAAACGCCTCAGTATTCCTTTCATTACAGAGTGTAGCAGAAGTTAGAGCCTTCACCTAAAACATGTTGTCTGTCGAGTTGTATATATTTGAATCATGGACAAATTATACAAAGATCGCTTTGTGTTTAAACGTGCATAGTTATAAGCATGTTCCCCCCGAAAAGCATTTCCCTAGGTCTTTAAAGAATCTATACGACGTGAACATTCTTGAAAAATATTGTACGCTTATACAAGGACTGTTGTCACAATTATTATTATTTTATTTTTGAATATTTAATTTGACAAAAGAGACGATGGTGGCGCGGGGTGGTTCGTTGTCCATACTTGATGGCAAAATTACAGTTTTACAATGTATCGCCATGTTCATAGTGTCGCCGTATTATCGCTTTTCTGTTTGACATGCATATTGCTCGGTTGTTCGTTTTAACAGTTGGCAATGTTAATAGCTGTGTTGTAAACTGAAAATACTTCGGCTTGTCTCATAGTTCAATAGGAAAAGTCTGTCGAAAGGATACCATGTTTAAGCACCACAAATCAAGACCAGCAAACAACTGCATTTCTGAATCCTGCGGGATCAAGAAAAAGCTGTCAGAAAACAGGGTATTTCGCGCACTAGATAAATCCCATTCAATTTGAAATATGGTGGCTGGTGTAATATAAATGCACAAGAGCTTTAACATTTTAGTGGTACTACATCCCGGTAAGGAGATATTCGTTGCGAAGTTATGGACGGTATACATAAGCCAGTGGCCATTAGACGACACATTATACGAATTTGCTATCCACATAAAGTTGTGGTCGTAGAGGTTAAGAGATGGATTATGCAAAGTGTTAAATGTAATTGAACCCCAGAATGACAACCGGCAATTCATCACAGTTAATAGCTAAATTGAACAGTTGAACGATGGTTGTGTGACACAGGTGCATGTAAAGATACTTGTATTTAAATCTTCATTTATGTATAAACGCCTCATTTTACATGCCGCCTGGAATCTTGTTTGAGTTTTTTCTGGGCGGTATGGTCAAATAACTACTCCACGAGCCTATCTTCTGTGACAAAATAGGCCTATAACCGCTCTCGTGGTAACCTATAGCCCGTCCTGGTAGACTATAACCCCTGTCGTGGTAGCCTTTAGGCTAACTGCTGTCGTGGTAGCCTATAACCGCTGGTATAATCACGGCACACGTTTACAAAGTGTTATTCCACTTTTGTGTTACGTGTGACGATTGCGATAGCACCACATACAATATATATAGCAGTAACACTGGTTATCGACTGTCACATAGGTTCCATTTAATCCGGCCATAAGAGAGCGTCAAATGTACTTTTGTGAAACACCATGAGTTTAAATATCTTATAAATTATCTAAGTAATTGTGCAAGATTTAGAAATAATAATAATGATGTGGTTAAGCTACAATCATTGAGTACATGTACCTTGTTTTTGTTAATTAGGCTAAAAATGTCCATCGGGTCTGTAATCAAATATGTGAACTACATTACCAGCTATACGATATGTTCCTCTTGAGTTGTGTAGGCCCAACCTTTTAAAGTCGCAAAAGCTTGAAAATATGTAATAAAAGTTTGAACCAAGCCTCTTTTGCAGTGGAGGCGAGCAAGGTATAAACGCCTCGCTTAAGCCTTTGGAGATAGCCGGCTTTATAATCTAATTATGCACATGTAGGTCAACATTGGAAGTTCGGCTGAAGATGTATTCCTTTGGTGTCATAATATCCGAAGAATTATATGTACCGTAGTTTTTTTTTCTATGATAGCCTTATTCTCATTTTTATTGAATTGAACAAAATAAACTTTTCACAGTTGGCGAATTTAAAATACAGTTTTAATAGAGAGCATACGAGATAATTAGAAATCTCTTAGGAGCAGGGGATATGTTGCTTCTTTGGCGGATGCTGTAATCCTTTGGCGGATGCTAAGATTGACAAACATGGAGGCCGTCAGCGGATGTTGTGTTTTACCACCATAAAGGCTTTGAGCCTCAGGTAGACACAGAAATCTATTTCTATGTTTGTATTTTTAAGATATATTAAAACTTATTTCTACTTATATATTAAATATTGTTATGTTTATTTTGAAAAATTGCAAGTCTTTTAGTCTTTTTTACAGTCAATTTCATTAGTGTTACGTATATTGGTAATTTCGACTAGTTAAAAAAGACTGGTCGTATCGAACAATCGCGTTGTGTGAACGTGTCTTAAAGCGGTCTTATACCTCGCACTTAGGATATGAAACTTGATGTCAATACGAAGAATATTGAATATTTAGCACCCCAAAAAATAATACGTCATTGAGGTCATGTTTTGAGAAATCGACGAAAAGGCATATAACAGCATATTATAAGGTTATGCAGCATATGCGTATAACCCTAATAAAGATCACATGATATGTTTACAGTATCAATACTAATGAAAATTTACATTGAAAACAAAGTATCTGTATGGCAGGCTGCAGAAGTGTCGAGTAATTCAGCTAGGTACATTCGCCAAAATTGTGTAGTCAGACGTTTGTGTCAAATATTTATCCTCCTAAAGTAGTATTCGAGGGTTCCTTAGGGTGCGTTTCTTCCTAGTTTTCTATCAAACTCCCTTGATAGAAATTCATCACGAAGATTAAATAGTGTATAGTCTCAGGACGCACACAGTCTCACGATGCCTACGAAAAAGTCCGTATGCGTCGAGAGACTGGTCTCTGGTATATTCTGAATATTAAATCGGATCAAAACAGTGCGAAGCAGCTGGAGTTCTCCACAGGTTTTACTCAAATATATATCGAAATTCGAAACACAGTGTATTAGAAATGCATAACAAAAACTATACATATCAACATAGAATTAAAAAAACAGCAACATAACCTTAAATTGAAATTAAACAGGCAATATCATCCACGTATTTAAATAGTTGTCTTGAGTGCCACGCTAAACATCGCACTTTGTTTTCCTTCTTTTGTTTAACGGCTTACTCATGATTATTTAAACTATACAACGACCATGCATTGCAGGAGTTTATTTGAAAAGAGAAAAGAAATCTCGTAAAGACCAACGAGCGATCTCCGAAGTCCACAGGAAAGCTTTCTTTGTGGCACAGGTCAACAGGCAGCCTCGAACTTGTGCCGACATTGAAGCTGTTTCAACCGTCAATGGCTAGTCACCCATCCGCTGCACAGCATGCAAACAGTTTTATAATGATATAATCAAATAACCGTGCAGATACGTTAACACTGGTAATGTTTTCCTAGGCTCGGTGATGACAAATGAGTTAAAGGCTATCAAAGATACACAAGAGAAGAAAGTGCTATGGAAATTATTTCGCGTGACATTTGCAACTTTATTTGTCATTTGCATCTAAATTGTGCATCCATTAACATTTATACCCCATCCACTCAATGCGTCATATACTTAATCCAAAACTATTAGCATTGATTAGGCGTGAACTGATTTTCAATTTTCCATGAACACCAAATGGGTGTCAGCACGATTAGGTGTTTGGATGTTCTATCGTTAATAGTTCTATCGTTAATAGTTTAGTATCTGCCTGGAAGAAGAATATTTGACGATGTAGCTGTAAATAACATCACCGAGAGTGTAAAGTGTTTGGTAAATTTTGTTTTAATGCAAAGTTGTGCCTTGATTTTCCACAAGTTTTATGTAAGTGACAGTTGTCTTTCATGACAAAAACCTAGATGAAATGATGATACACTGATAGTTAGCGATGTATCGAATTAAGGAGTTATTCAATAACCCTATGGTGTGATAACCATGCAGACACCCGAACATATTATATATAGTTCGTTTGTACTTAATCTGAATAATACATGAGGAATTAACAATTTAGCTTCCACATGTGGACTTCCCTCTCTATGATGTCATACCAGGTATTCCAATGACTAATTATACTACCAGGATAAAGCATTCTGTCTCTGTGCAGGTCTTAACATAATTATCCCATGCAACCGCACTCTGTACCGATTTTGCATAGCCGTTTTTGTATAAGAATAGATAGTTGGCTAACACAGCAGCCCTTTGAATGTTTATATTTAACTGATACAAGCGGTACAGTAGATCTGATAATATGACTGTCAGGATTAATATGGTTATCGCATGTCAGAAACCATAAAATACTACATGGCGTCCATCATGTCTACAATTCAAGACAAAATAGTCCATATCATAACCATATTCGTCAAACTGAATGGGATAAGATGATTGTGGTGATACTATTGTAGATAGAGACACTGTTGATGTCAGAGGAGAATAGCTCGGACAGGTTTCCAATTGTTCTTACTAAATATACACAAGACAATCACTCCAATACAAATAGACGTTCTCTGTACAGATGGTCAAGCTCAACAGAACTATGTGGAGCAAATGTAAAAATGTATATTGTCAGATGCACTGGTAAAAATTCAAATTTTGTACTTGATTTTAATATAATGATCGATTAATTATAATCTATCGAATAGGGCATTAATCCTTCTACACTCGTGTTCGTATCCATTTTTAACATTGCCACAAGAAATTCTCATCTGAAGAACTGTTGTTACGCCAGAGGCATTTGTATATTATTTGCAAGTTAAGGTAAGAAATAAACCTGTGTCATAGTACAAAGACAATGGCACTAGGCCTACAATCTGATAGTATAACTGTCAGGATTAATATAGTTATCGCATGTCGGAGCCCATAAAATACTACATGGCGTCCATCATGTCTACAATTCAAGACAAAATGGTCCATATTATAACAATATTCGTCAAACTGAATGGGATAAGTTGATTGTGGTGATACTATTGTAGATAGAGACATTGTTGATGTCAGAGGAGAATAGCTCGGACAGGTTTCCAATTGTTCTTACTAAATACACACAAGACAATCACTCCAATACAAATAGACGTTCTCTGTACAGATGGTCATGCTCAACAGAACTGTGTCGAGCAGATGTAAAAATATATATTGTCGGATGTACTGGTAACTTTCTCCGATTAAATATAGCATCATGTGAAAATAATTCATATCTTTTTATTTCCCAATGGAGGAGGCAACTCACATTTGACACGCGATTCATATTATCCACAGTTGGACCCGAGGTTAAACCCTTCCAAGGTCTAAATGCACAAAAAAGTTAAGACGTACAATACATTTTATAATTATTTTATGTATATACCTTTTGTAAATATCTGTTAAGAAACTATAATATGGGGAAAATTTGAAATTGTAACGACTGCTTTGAACTGCCATATTTTCAACTTACGGGCAGGTTTTACAGTTATAGTATAACTTATAACAAATTAAGTTATTACTTTTTTAAAAATGAATTGATACTTTTTGTGATGCGTAACAACCGAAATGTAATAAACAACCATATTAAGCCGATTCAGACCTACATTTAGGTTGCACAGCTGGTAGCTTTAATTAACTCTTCCTGAAATAAGTTTAAGAGTAATTTATTGCTAAAATTAAATATATACTTATGTATTATATTATTACCAGTGAAATAGTGTTGTTTATCACTCTGATATCGCCACTGTTGCAAATACCATTTATATCGCCGCTGGTATTTGATGTTATTCTAAATGACGTCACGTCTATGTTGCGCACGGCTATAATTCATGCTTATGGTTAATCCTGATAAATTATCGCCAAACAAGCCGAAAAGTCAATTCTTGAGCTGTTTTCGAGCATAAGCATTTAGTTTTTTTGTATTTATCCACTGCAGATTATGTAATAAAATAATATTTTTCCTGCATAAGTAAATATCATGAATACTTCATCTCGTCGATGAGAAAATATGTATTTTCACTCGTGGCTACGCCAGTCGTGAAAATACAGATTTGCTCATCCACGTGATGAAATATACATGGTATTTACCAATTTATGAAAAATATCCTATATGTATTATATAATAAGCAGCGAAATAGTGTTGTCGATCACTCTGCTAGAAATGATATCGCCACTATTGCAAATGCCATTTATATCGCCATTGGTATAACATGATGTTATTCCAAATAACGTCACGTCTGTGTTGCGTAAAGATATGCCACACGTCGGCTAAACGTCATAAATGAAAGAACGAATTTTGACGCTAAACGTTCAATTATCACCACAAAAATCTTAAATTGCCATACAAGCCGAAAGGCACGTCATGTCTTGAGCTGTTTTCAAGTGTCAACAATTAGTAATTTAGGAATAATACTCAAATTATAAAATAAATAGAATATCTGTCATGTAGATGTAAATATGATGTATATTTGATCTTGTGGCTGAGACAATACGCATACGGCAGTCGTAAATATACAGGGGTTCTCATCCACTCTGCGATATACATGGTAGTTTTTAGTTTATTTTCTCTATTTAGCATCCCTGCACAAGGTGGATAAGGACTAACAATTAGCCCTGATTAAAAGGGACGTATGTAATTTTGTTTTATCCAGCGTTAGAAATACAGAGGTTGGTTTACAAATTATTCGACCTGGATTATTGGTATGAGTTTTGGAAAATAAATATGAATTATATTTAAAAAAAAGGGTGCCTGGCCTAAAATGCATTGTAATGGTTTTGCTTAGTTTCGCTCAATTTATCGAAGTATATTTCAACTGATTCCTAAGAAATACATGTATGTCCTTCATTTGTTTGTTTGAATGAAATTTAGAAACCTTCATTATTTTTTAGGTCTAGGTCAAGGTCATTTGAAAGAAGTCGAAAGCGCAGACGGCGGCAACGTGAAAGAGGCCACTCCTACTCCTCCTATTCTAGTCGTAGCTCCGATTCTGATTGGGATTCTAGCTCTAGGTTGGTTTTCTTGCATTTTGCTTATATTAAATTTTGCTTATAAATATAAAATTTATACATATCTATATTAAACTTTATAAAAAAACTTCATCCATTTTTGTGCTTGTAAATTTAATTAGGACTAATTTGGTCTGTTTTGATCAACCCTACGATTACTTTATAGCATATTCCAATCCAAAACTCCTTGGCTGCAGCACAAGATTAACATAGTACTGTACAAGGAGATAAGGTTCCTCTCAATAATTTTTTTGCTATTTACATATGACACATTGTATAACATAGACAATTAATCTCTAATGCTTTTGTTTGTGTTTAGATCACGAAGTCGTTCATATTCTCGATCACAGTCAAGAGGACGGACACATTCACGATCACCAATACGCAAATCTAGATCAAGGTTAGCAATTGTCAAATTACCATCAAACCAGCTTCAGTTCTGTCAAATTCTAATTTTATTTATTTACTTAATAAAAAGAATCAAATTTAAAAAATTATGTTGAACTGAATAACACTTAATATACAGTCGACAAAGGTATTTCATCCTCTATACCGAAACATGTTTTTACAAACTTGATTCAAAACAATCTTTGGGCCTGCACTGTGGTTCAGTGATTAGCGTGTCTGCCGGCTGCTCCTCCAGGTTCAAGACGCCCAGTGGACCTGTGTAGGTGAGAGAGTTGAATTAGGTGATCATTTCACAGGGGTGGTTTTTCTGAAGTTTCCTCCACAAAAGGTTTTTCCACCACATTAAGTACATTGTAGTTCTGACTAGAGTCGGAAGTGGAGAATCATTGTCGTATAAAGCTAAATAGTTTTAAGTTAAACATCAAAAAACAAATCTAAACAATAGTTATAGTGGATTAACTCTTTACCCCATCTAAACATGTTTTGACGTGTCTGCCTGATCTTCATGTAGCGTATTTTGACGTCTGTCCAGGGGTTAAGGATTGGCAGGAGCTTCCTGATGGCTGGTGGCCTCGAGTGAAGTGGCATCAGGAAGCTGATTTGTTGGAACGTCCTGTCTTTGATATTGCCATGATGCATCGGTGTCAAGGGTGATTTCAACAAACCCATTAGACTTGCTCTGTGGCTTGCCGTGAAAGTCCCGTGATATAGGTGAAATACCCCTTAGCCTAGTATTGAATTGATAAAATACACTTCGTAAATTGTGAGTGTTTAATTGGATCAAACAATCATTTTATTTCATAAAGAAATACAGATTGGCAAACAGACTTAAGCCATTTCACATTAAGTATACAAATACACCAATATGTGGTGTTAAATTGATTTTTAATTACTACTGTCTGTATTCTACAGAAGGAATTCCTCGTATGAACGTCGGCGTGCTGAACGAGATCAGCTCAGGGAAGAGGAGAAAAAAAGACAAATTGTAAGTTCAACAAGTCTCTTGATAACTTTCCTTGGTAGAGTTATTTGTCGCTCTGTTGTTAATAACGAATTAAATTATGACGACTATGTGATAATGAATAGATGTTGATACAGGGGATGACATCCTAATAACAATTTAAACATAAAAGAGCTTTCAGTAACTAGCAGTAGATATTGTATTTCACATAATTTGTCTTTGTAATTAATTTTAGTTTATGGTGTTTTCGTGTCCTTAAAAGTAATTCTTGGCCTGGCCCAACTTACTGCTAAAATGAACTAAGACTATTTATAAAAGGAAAATCTGCTAGTTTAATTATTTTTCCCAGATAGAAAAGTTATGGACTTTACATTTTTTATTTTTCTTCAAAGTTAAAGGCACACTAACCGGTAAACGTGATGTACGCTTACAAATTATAAGCACACAATTCTTCACTAAAATGACATTTCGTTACCTTAAATATATAAAGCAACG
>JAVFBY010097561.1:0-12134 GCA_034781015.1 Tonicella lineata
CATCCCAATGGGTGAAGGAAATCAACCTTGACATCAATCACTGGCAACATAAAAGACGAGACAGGACAAGGACAGGAAAAAAAGCACAAACAATTTTGCTTCCTAATATCCCTAAGCTCATACAGAACTAGGACATCAGAAAGCTTCCACCCACCCATCCGAGTCGGAGTGTATGCGAGAGTAAATAAACGCAACAAAACAGAAATGTGAAATGCTATATGAATGCTCTAGATATTGAAAACTAACTGTTCCTCTTTGAGTCGACAATATGTTCACTGTTCAAAACAAACTGCAATCCCCGAGGGGGCCAATGGGTGAAGAAACCATCCTTAACATCATTAACATCGAACAATGAAGAGGCCGGATATACACAGGACACAAAATATGAGGGCAAAACAAATGGGCTACATTAATTCACAGGGAACAGGACGCTCTCACCAATCACCCGTCCTAAACAATGTGTTGGCCATTGGCAAAAGTTCAGATTTCCACAAAGTATTGACAAAAAGCCAATGATTGTTCTGTTTTCTTTTATATAACATGTACTATGGCAATTCAAATTGGTGTAGACTTACATTTGCTCTTTCCAGATCAATCTTGTTGGTGAACTCTCTGCCGACCTGGAAGAGGGCACCTGTCGACCAGTCTCCAAACCAGTTCAATACACATCTGACAACAATAACAGTTTGGTTGGTACAACACTATATAGGTTATTTGACTTATGACTTTGTAATACCAGAGTTTGGTGGCGAAACAAGTTTCCAAACGACATAGAAAAAAGGTTCTTAGGAATTTCATACAATACTGACCTTTCGAACAAGATTAATTTATTTTCAAATTTATATGACAAGGAAAATGTGTTAAATGTGAAATTACTTCTGATAGATAACTTTGTTGTTCGGCTACTTCCAACCCACAGCACTGTGAACAAAAGAGAGAGAGAGAGGCATGCTGAATAACTTTGAAGTAAAAGACTATAGCTTACCTGTTGAACAAAGCTGGAGATGTGGCTGCTCTATCTTTTAATCCTTCAGAGGATGGGTTCATTGTGAAGACTACATGCAAGTTCCTCATTACCTAAATACAAGGATGGAAAGAGAACTTTAGTGTACATTCTTCATCATGTTCATGCTTTGGTATGTATATGATTTAATAAAAAATTCCAAATTATCATGGTTTCATAAATAATCATGATTAGGA
Source organism: Tonicella lineata (assembly GCA_034781015.1). NCBI lineage: Eukaryota > Metazoa > Mollusca > Polyplacophora > Chitonida > Mopaliidae > Tonicella > Tonicella lineata. The sequence continues at coordinate 1,201 of JAVFBY010097561.1, forward strand.
AAAATAAAAATGTTAAAATAGAAAGAAACTTGAGCCTTGAAGATGTACTAGAGATTTTTTTCACTTAAAAGATGACTGTTTAAGGAAACGAAGGTCAGATGCAATATTCCTTTTTAAATTCTACATAGGTAAGATAGATCATAGTTATTGCTTGGTGTTTAACGCCGTGCTCAGAAGAATTTCCTCAATACGACGGCGTATCAGTCAAATGCGTCGAGGAAACAACCCCCGACATCACTGACACAATAATAGAGAGCAGAAAAAAAACAAAAAACATCACAACAAATCAGCTTCCTGATGCCTGTTAGCTCTAAGAGCACTAAGAAGCTCGGCCAACCACCCGCCTGATTGATTAGACGAATATCTGTACTAAAACATTATGCCAAAGTGATACAGCCACAGTAACAGCACCTCATAAGGCTCATATACTGAAAGTTAACAGAAGAGAAACATGTTAAAGCCGAGTTTTTTAGCTTTAGGGGGTAATGAAGTGTTCTCCAAATAACTTGGTTGAATTCATTCTTGTCCAGAATTGGTAAGTATCACTTTCACTGATGGTCTAGTTCACAGATAACCAACAGGAACTAGTACATGTATCATAAAACTTAGTACAAAAACATTTAATCGTAAAAAGAGTCCTTCTATGTCAATCCTGAGAATTTCAGATTGAAGCGTTACCTATTTTAGGTTCCTTGTTTTAAATTGATGGGAAACAGATTTTTTGTTTTGAGTAAAAACTATCATTGCGGTCCGTAATGGAAAACAGAAATTCGGTACTGTGTTTTTGTTTTTATGGTAATGACACCCTACTGAAACAATCCGTGAAATTCTTAGAATTGCATTTTAACTTATATATGAAGGTAATATCATTTACAATCCACATTTTTTTATGTCTGTTTGATTGTGTTCAATGTCACACTCAAGGGCATTTTATTCATATGACGGTGGATTCTCCTCTTCTTACTCTGCACTACTTAATACGGCGGAAAAATAACCTAGAGGAAACTTCGTAAAATCCCCTCCAGCGATAGTCGAAATCACCTAGTGTCTCTCCCTCATATCTAAGCAACTCTACTGGCCGGCTTGAACCCGTGCGGTGCATTGAAGGAGGATCAGCAGTCAGTTGCACTTACCACTGAACCAAGCGAGGCCCCACGAAGTTTTATGAAACTACCATAAGAACACTGTGTAGTTACCTCTTGTGTGAACCATTTGTAGAGTTCTTCCCCTGAGTCTAACATGAGACCATCTCTCTGTGAGCCCTCTTTACACTGTGTCATCAGAGTGGTGTATTCATCTCCCTCAAATAGACCCGGTACCTCCCCATTAGCCAGTAGGGTGTTCATTCTCTCCAGGAAACTAGAGTCCAGCACATTAGACTCATCCATGATGAAGGCTATCTTCTCGCTCTGGTAAAAATACAGTTTCAACATTTAAATTATTTCAAATTCATTCTCTTTAACTTACAAAAAATTTACCAAGTCTTCAATTAATGATTGATTGGTTGGGGTTTAATGCCGACTCAGGGGTATTTCACCTATATGACCGCATCTTCAATTGGTTTTAATAAACTATGAACCTCACTATGATTTGCATTAAAAGTCCACATAGAAACATTTCTAGATACAAAGTGATATTGTGCGACAATAGATAATAAAATTTGATGAACAATATATGTGTGGTTTAGGTAGGCAAGGCAAGCGGCCTTGCGTCAACCAAAATTTCACTGTGTTATTAACTTATGTTATATATTTCATGATAATTTAACTTCATAGCAGTTAGGAGAAGTTTAACAATGTGTACGGTAAAAGTCCTAAAAGATATTTGTTGTGAACAGCACACATACCTTACAGCCAGCTCTTCTCAGCACAATCCTCAAATCTTCATCAAATTCATGGGCAGTGTATTTATTATGGACTTTAATCTGCACCACAGACAGCCCATTCATCCAGGCCACAAATCGGGACAGAGTTGTCTTACCAGCACCGCTAACTCCAATAAGTAACACGTGACCTTGAGGCTGACGGAAAATCCTGTCAATTCTCAGCACATGATCAAGCACCTCGTCAAACAATACCAGAGGTACATCTAATTCTTCTTCATAGAACACCTATTGTAAGAACACAAACATAATTATGTAGAAACAAATGGGGTATATACTTGTATTTGTGTTTTAATTAAAAATTATACAATTGAATTAATTTTGACTAATAAAGCAATAGACCTGGTCAAGAGGAACTTAAATTGTGCAGACTGTTTCACTGTTCAATATACTTTATCTGTTTCATTGTGCCGATACCTATTTCTACCAGTTAACAATATTATTTTTCAAGTGAAATAATTTTCAACAATTATTCCAGCTGGCACAACGTCCTCCGCCCACATCATCAGTGATTGGCCAATGTCAAAACTCCACTCCCACTCGGAGTTAGTTGAAGAAAAAAAGTACTTTTTACCCCGATCACATTTTCACATCATCCCTATTGTGACATCATGGTCACTTCACAAAGTTATACACATTGTTGCACAAAGACATTCCAACACGGACACTATCGTTCCATGACATCGTCTAGTGCTCATACAATGTATATCCTACCACCCACTCCAAAATAGATTTTAAAATGAGAATCTTCCAAAAAGTGTAAAAAAAATTGCACGCTGTGAGGACAAAATTAAACTCAATCCTGTGGATTACAACGACTGGCACTCTCGCTTATTAATTTATAAAATCCTGAGCCAGAGGCAAGCGATTTCGCTAAATTAAAAGACTTGAGACATTCATCATAATACACTGGTTAAAGGTTGGTTAACCACTATATCATACTATATAAAGAGTAGTGTTGCTTCTTGTTTGCATTAACTACATGTAGGTTATGTACCTTTAGTCTGGCTTTGACATACTCTCTCAGCTCCTCTCTGTCTACAGGAGTGTAATCTTTAGACAGCCAGTTACTGAAGAGGATCGGTCGTACTAGCGCCTCCTGTCCATTAATGTTATGGAAATGTTTGTGAGCGACTAAATCAATGTTTTTATCCGTCCATCTTCTTTCCTCATCTTCAACCAACCTGAGAAAATAATAATCACAATGTTATACTAATTATGTCCCTCAAAATTTAGCTAAAGCATTATTCTGTTGTTAATATTGTTTTTCTAATTTTATATATTTTTATAAATGCAGAGAAAGGAAATTTTACATGCATCCACAAGTGAGGTATATATATTTTTATGTTGGGGGAATAAAACTTCAAACCAAATCAAAATGTTTTTTACCTGTCTTGGAAGAGTCGTAAAGCTTCATGGGCCCAGATCCTAACCAGCCCTTCCACAGAGAGGGTCTCTAGAGGTCGTAATGCCTCACAAATACCTCTTACCCAGCGAGTCATCTCACGGGGACTGTAGATGTAATGGGGTTGCATGTCCTGGGTGAACCTCTCCTGTAAGAAAAAGTGGAAATATTCATCAATACCAGCAAGAGGTTGGTTCTAATAAGTCATATTAAATAAATCTTAATTGACAATAGTAGAAAGAAAAAAAAAAGTAAAATTTGCAGCATACTTGAACATTTCTGTGTGTTAACACAAAATTTTAAATTTTAAAACTTTAAGATTAGAATTACTATTACAAATAGTGTTACATACCTGTGACATGAGATAGAATTCCACCATGGCATTAGTAAGGGGATCAGCAAAGGTACGTAGACTGGGTACAAGTCTCAGCATGGCCCGGTTAAATGTGCCGTAGATCATTTTAAGAGAGACCTCACCTGGATAATCCACGTACACAACAGGTACATGGCGCAGGAATCTGATCAGGGACAGAGGGATTTAAAAAATATAATGTTGCTGGTTTTCATAACTTATTTATTTAAATCCCAGAATGGCAGGGATGCAATATTTTAGTTTATAAAACAGATACAAGTTTTGCTAGCTAAAACAAGTACAGGAATTAAACAAGTGAGCGTCCGCACCAATTAAACACTAAGCAAGAAACAAATTTCCAAAACATTTGTCTAGAGGTATTTCACCTTTATGACGATGTGGCAGCCAAATGGGTGGAGGAAACTACCATAGACAACACCAAGGACAGCACAGGACAACAAATAGGCTTCACAATGCCCCTTTACTTAATTGTTATGACAGTCATAATTCAGTAAAGTCTACATGTGTTATCATTGTACACAGAATTGACAAATTGTAGTAGAATTATATCTTACCTGTGTGAGAGTGGCTTTCTACCTGGATCAGTAGGAGGGTTACACGCCCCTACAAACTGTATTCTCTCAAACTTCACCCAGGCCTGGTCGGACATCCTGTAAAATCCACCATGTTCCATCATCTGACGCAGGAATGAAATCACACGCTGGGTGCCTAATTAGAGGGAATGGGTAGATTGTTATTGTAGTTCTATTTTAAACTGTAGCTCTACTTTTGCTACTTTAAACTGTAATGTGTTATGTTGCATTTTTTTTCTTTGACAAATCTTTAGTATTCTTATATACAAAACTAAATGGATGAAAGACAAAAAATATATAAGATATTCGTTTTTTAACTAAATAAATATCGTACCCTGGTTAGATTATTTTTTGTTGTCATTAATAGCACAAATATTCACCACTTAAAGCAAGACTTTTTTATCAACATTGTTAAACGCCCAGAAAATATAGGATTATTTACTTTGATTGGAACAGATACAGAAATGTGCAGACTGAGGCCCGTACAAGCAAGAAGTGAATATTAATTATTTTATAAGAATACCATATTTGTCCATATCTGGCAGGTTTATTTCATCACAGAAAAGAACGAGCCATTTGTTGAGTTGAACAGGGGCCAGAACAGTTCCATTAGGGGTACGTCTATATTCACAGTAATGATCAAAGGTCTTCAGTAATAACTCTGGTGTGGTGGCACTGGAGAAATTCAATCCTACCACCTGACAAACACAAAACAGTTCCATTAAAAATACTGCAGTGAAATATATGATCCGCAAACCCATGACAAACAAAATCCACAATTATTTTTTTTCTATTATTCTGTGAACAAACTAATCTATAAATTTGTCACATAAGTTATTTAAATTTAAATTCATAAAATACTTATCTTCAAATGATTTGCCTATATTTTTAAATCATAGAAAAGAAAATCATAACATATCGCGGTATTATACATCTGTATATTTCAAATCAATGTTTGGTTAAATGTTTTGAGAAAGTTTATTTCAGTGCATCCTCTTTTCTTACCTCCATATCTGGAAGGGCTCTGAGTGCACTGAATAAGGTCATTGTTTTTCCAGAGCCTGGTGGTCCACAAAGGACCAGGGGCTTATGTTCAGCCAACCAAGTGTAGAGCAGACCCTCATGACGCACAGTGTCAATTGTCGGAATTACTACATCAGGGGAAGCAACTTTGTGAGTTTCCACCTCCACCTGTGGTACTCGATTCTGCCAGGGTTGCCACTCTCCAGAGATTGTTGGCTGTAATAATGGATTTAAAAAAAAAACAATAATAATGCAATATAACATTTAAGTATTTCAATACTATGATGTGACTCCCTTATATACCTAAGCAAGTCCATTGGGCAGCTTGAACTCATGCAGAATTTGAGGAAAAATAGCTACATATATACTACCATATAAAGTCACTTTTAGCAACATAAACCCTCCAAATATCAAGAACAACGAGAATTTATTTCTTCTTTAGAGATATGCTACCCTTGTAGTATAAATGGCTAAATTACCTCAAAGTCAATGATGGGTGCATTAGCTGTGGTTGGCATGGTGATGGTAGTAATGCCCCTGATAAAATCTCCCATATCTTGTCTGATCTTGAGTTTACCATCTCCTGACATACTCCAGATCAAACTGTGAACCAGGTACTTGGTGATATACTGCTCCAACTGCTCAGGCTGTTCAAACATATCAGATTTCAATACATTCTAAATTTTAAAGAAACTTTGATTTTTTTTTGTGTAAATAAGCTAAGACAAGCGGATATGAAAAAATGCTGCTGATTTGCTTGATGTTTAATGTTTGTTCAGAGGGGTTAAAAAATATGAAATGGTTTTAAAAAAAATGTGTTTACTTAAATTAAACTACATTTATTCTATTCATTCAAACAACACATTTGTTAAAATTTTAAGAGGCCATAACTGATATAGGTTACCTTCATGGGGAAGTCAGCATGGTTATGATTGTAGGAGAGGATGTTTCTAACTCCTTGGTTAAGCATGGAGAACAGTGAAGTGAGTGCTCGAAGACGAGTGAAGTCCATCACATGCTCTAAAGAGACAGCATACTCCAAACAGCGGATGACCAGGCCATCAGAGCTGAAGTGAGGAATCAGGATATTAGCTACATCTCTCTGCACCTACAACAAAACAACAGGGTTCAAAATCAGCTATATATACACTTTTATCTGCAATAAGGAGTGTAAAACAATCTGTAATACACAACTTACTTACTAGAAACTGTATGTCTTGCAGGTCTGACAGACAGACAGACAGACAGACAGACAGACAAATTGACTGTGTTCCCTTCGTGCCACTTAAAATTGATTCTCAGGAGGCACAAAAGACAAATTACAGCAATAATGTTTTATTATGATTGTGAATAAAGTGCCTAAAGACGTATCTACATTTTCTATCTGAATGTTTTAAAGGAAAATTATGCCAAAAGATGGGATACAAAATATTGAAACTATAGATAGTTGGTACAACTACTGCAATAGACTATTGCATAGCCAGAAACCATTGATAGTTGACTATTTCAGAAGCAACTATTAATCGAAAGTTTGATGTATTGTCACACCCCTAAAAATATGATTCAGCTCTAAAAAGAAACAGTTAGTATAGACACAATCTTTTCTTTGACAGCATTACCTGTAATGAAGGTGAGACTGTTTCCTCGACCTCCGCCTGCTTCCCAGAACCAAACTGTTTAAATGTATCCTCATCCTCTTCCAGGGGAGAGTACTTCAATAATTGGAGGTAATTATCGAAGATCATTTCGGTGGAGAGCACATCTTCGCTGAACCAGACCATTCCACATCGACTGACTGTAGCCAGTGTGGCATATTGAAGGTCCTGTACTTCAAACATTATACGCACCTAGCAAAATAATTTTTTTTTTAAATATTTGAAAGTATTAAAAGAGTTTGTTTGATTGGTGCAGGCCTCTATAAACTAAAAGAATAAGAGTTATTCTGAGTATGGCTCTCAGAGTTGGCATTCCCACTGTGAAACGTCCTATCATTAGTTTATATTTAAAACTAATAGTTGCATAATCAACTACATATACAGGATTGATTGACTGATTACTAAAAGGAACTTTAGTTAATCTTTTAACTGTTGTGTTTCCAAGGTTAAGTATATGACAATACTTTTAAGGCCCATATATCTGTAAACATGCCAAAATCTTCATGCATATCCTTAAATCATGCTGGTGAATTCTTAACATTATTGAATTCCAACTTAAACTTTGAGAGTTACGTTGCCAAAATATTCATTATGGTTAGACACAGAGTGCTGATTGCTATTTCCATACGCATTATATACTGTGGGCATAAAAAAAAACTTATTTCAAATAGCAAAACATGTGTGATGAAGAACAGCGTTCCTCAGACAATTTGCTTACATTAGGTGGTATTCCCAGTCGTTCTCCATTAGGCAGAGTAAGCAGTTTATTATCATCCAGTACAGAGTTAAGATTCTCCACCCACTCTGGGTCGACGTCACCATCAAATATAATCCACTGTCTCTTCTGAAGCTCTCCTCTAACATTGTCAATTATCCTGTCAAAAGAGTAAAGCATGCGTTCAGCTAACTATTGATCGTTTGGTGTTTTAACATCGTACTCAAGGGTATTTTGCTTAAATGACAACAGATTCTCCACTTCTTATTCTCCCCTACTTTTGTTATATAATAATATGGTGGAAAAAAAGTAAGGAAACCTTGCAAAAACCATCCCCGTAACTCTTGAAACCTATGTTAACTGGATAACCAGTTGAACATTTTCCTGAGCGGTTGATACAAGATAAATCTTAAGACAATAATTTGCTTAACCCTTTCCAGACTGAACTTATTGGCTATGTCAACAACAACATGCGCCACATTTATATGACTAAAGTATTTAAGGACTAATTTGACGCACCTGTATTCCCACGATCGTTTATTCGAGTTAACACATGTTGTTGTTGTACCGCACTCATCGTCTGAATTATCGGAACTAAATTCAGTGTCTAAATTGCCGTCAGTCCCTGTCAGAATCCAGCACAGCATTGACGGCTTCTTTAGTACATAGAAGTGCTTGCTGTGTCGCCATAGTAACGAAAAAACGGCTAAAAAACTCTAAAATCCAATCAAAAACTGAACTGTTTTGACAAATTCTCATGCTAGATGGAAGCCGCCATTACTGGCTATGTATTTCAATTGCATACACCCCTCTAGGGGGAATTGCTGAATACATCATATGTCAATAGAAAACCACGTGCTTCACCGGCCAAATTTGGCCGGTCCGTCTGGAAAGGGTTAAGTGATCAACTGAGTCACGACCTTCAAAAAGATCAAATAAACACCATTAAATGATCAACTGAGTCATGACCTAAAAAATATCAAATAAACACCATCAAGTAATTAACAATTTTCATGCTTTTCAAAACATAAAATAAACACCGTTATGTAATGAACTGTTAACCGATTATGGGTAGCAGTCAAATTATTTTAAACTTATTTTGAACATCCCTTTTCTGGGTTTTATTCTCCACAATAAAAATGGTAAGAACTTAGAAAGATTCGTTTGATAGATTGATTGTGGCTTAACGCCGTGCTCAGGGGTATTTCACCTATATGACGGGGTCAGATAGATTTAGATGACATACCATCCTCAACATCCCTGTACTCCTCAAACAGTCGTTGTAATTCCTGATCCTGATCCTCGGTCCAGATTTGTTTAACTGTGTTCTCACTGAAAATAAACAATCATAAAATTAGACTGCCGTTATTTGTGACAGGGGATAGGGTGTATCACAGCATGAATGTTAAATTATGATCATAACTAACTTTACATGATAGTTACACATTGTGAACAAAGTAAAAACATCAGTCAGAGTCACATGACATGTGGCTGTCATAAAGATCTATGAATTATACTTTGCAAATACATTAACAGTAAGTTAAATCAAATCTTGGAGGAAACCAACATTCACGTCACTGGCAACAAGAAAGACGAGACAGAAAAAGGGAAAAAAGGAACAAAAACCGACACCACAGAAAATAATCTACCTCCCAAAGCCCCTTTTACTCTGAGAGCACCAGGGCATCAGGCGCCCTCAGGAATTCTTAGACAATTCTACTTGATATGGTGGAAAACGGGGAAGGAAACCTCGGAAAAATACCTCTGCTACATAGCCGATGTCACCTGTATGTGACTCTCTCTGTACCTAAGCAGGTCCACTTGGGGGGGATCAAACCTGTGCGGTACATCGAAGGAGGATCATTAGTCACGCCAATCAGACGCTCTAACCACCAAGCCACGGCGCGGGCCCGTCGCCACAAAGAAAAACATTCATGCACATCCTTAGTTCATACTGATGTCTGCAAAAAAAAGTCTGCAAAATATTATTGGAATCCAAGTTGAACTTTAGGAGCAGCTGTGTTGACAAGGTAAAATTTAATAAAATATATGGCAACACAGTAGGCCTAAATGGCCCGAACTCTGGTAAATAAATTCGTGACTCCGAAAAGTCTTCTCCACATCTTCGCTTCATAATGATGAAACCTGTAAAATATTATTAAAATCCAACCTGAACTTTAGGAGGAGTTGCGTTGACACAAGATACTGTCATACGGACAGACAGAAGGTGCTGATAGCTATATCCCCACGCATTATATGTCGTATAAATAGGTCAATCATAGCTCATTTGTTCTACCCAGTTTTCAATAAAATATAATTGTAACATAACATACCAACTTCTGGAGTCTGGGTTGTGTCTTTTGTCACTGAAAAAAGAGAGAAAAAGTAAGTAACTCAAGATTGGTGAACAATAGGCTATAGTGAATTTGTGATATTTGCTCCAGCGTTTGTTTCATTGGTGTTTGGCATCCTACTCAAGGCAGGATTCTCCACTTTTTACTCTGCACTACATGTTATGGTGGAAAACAATGAGGGGAAACCGGAGAAAAACCGCCCCAGCAATAGCCGAGTCCCCTACTGTGACTCCCTCATATACTACTAGCTAGTAACAAAGCAAGTCCATGTGGTACACCAAAGGAGGATCAGCAGTCAGACGAGCTATTAACTGAGCCATGGAAAGGGCCCTGTTTTGCTCCAGTGATTGCTGAGACAACCTACAGCAATTGCTCCTATGAAAACTGATTTTTTTTCATATTTAAAGCACTTGTTGCACAATATTCATTGTTGGAGAAATTGTTGTCTGGGAAATTGTGACAGAAGCAATTATTGACAGAGCAGTTGTTGTTTGAGCCAGTTTTTTGGGGGGCAGTGAGTTGTCAGAGGGACTATCCAATAAGTTGGAGTGACAGTGCGATAAGCCAGAGAGGCAGTACGATAAGCCGGAGTGATTGTGATTATCCGGAGTGATTGACTGAAAAGCCAGAGTGATTGACTGAAAAGCAAGAGTAAATGTCTGATAAGATGGAGAGTGTCTGATAAGTCGGAGTGATTGTCTGATAAGCTGCATTGATTGACTTGATAATCCACAGTTATTTTCTGTGCAAATGTCGCTGGGGATAGTCGAATGGGGAGCACCATTCTGTCACGGGATAAAAAATTCAGTAATTTTTGTTTTATAAATAGAACACAAAAGCTTAAAGATAGGCTACATATACGCTCAAAATATGGTTTTTTTTTTGCTGTTAAAACAAAATCAAATGAGTTATACTTATTTTTCTGAGGAAGCCGAAGTTAGGAGCTTTTCGTTAA
>JAVFBY010097672.1:0-12134 GCA_034781015.1 Tonicella lineata
TACAACGGCCTATATAATTATACTATGTAATGCTCTGAAGAATGTAATACAAAATTAATCGATATTCTATTCACAATTAAAAAAAAATTAAAATGTTTAGGAAGCGATTTTACACTGTCATTCGTTTGCGACTTCCGACTCATTTTGCAATGCCGGATCACATATGCGATGTTGTGACAATTAGATTTGACATACGCGGAAGGGTGACCTTCTGAAACCCGATAGGGATTATTCCTTGGAATCCTGGTTGGGATGAGACATACAATGTACAAGGCGCCACATTTGTCTCTACTCCAACAGACTGTGAGTGACACGGCGTCTGCACGTGTGCCGCCAGGTTTTCCGAACGAGTCGAGAGGGACGTTATTGATGAAAAAATAACCTCGCTTTGGTAGTGGTCATGGAACAAAGACCCCTGGTCGATTAACGAATTTGCGCTGAGGCCAACCCGTTATCGTTGCATCACGTAAGGAGTGATTTCAGAAGGAGAGCCCAACTGCGCAATCAAAGCCGATAGCTTACGCTTAAATCCCTTTACTGTTGGCAGTGTGCAGGGCAGATCTATAGAAACGCCTGATCGATTGGTCCTGCATCCGGGAACTCACAAATCGGAACTACTAGTCAGCCAATGCCGTCCTCATTTTGGGACTTGTAGATTCCGACCTGTGTCCGGATTATAACTTACCCCTGAGTATCCGAGTACCGAGCCCGCAACACCTTTCACTCAAAATTGTCTCACGAGGCTCGTTACCTTATTAGATATCTCAGAAGGTGTAAACGCAAGCTTACCCTGACCATGTTTATCAAAACTATTAGAAAAGGTAAGCCTTAAAATAGGTGGATAATCACACACATTCAATTTTGATACATGGCGATGTTGTGCTGATCTGGCAAACTTCTAATCAATAAAGAAACATCTGAGGAGTCATCCGCTCTGCCGAAGTCTCGGCAACTCGTCTCACACGTACTCCGGTCGGCGACCATCTAATTTCCTGAAAGTTTCTCAGATAGGAAGCCCCAGTTGACACTCTTCCTGATGCGGTTGTCTACAACAGGAATTAAAGGATTTCAAGCAAACGATCTCGAGTGTATGAGCGGTTCGTAAAACACGCCTGCCAAAATATTGCCCCTGATAAAGCTGGTTCAGTACTGGCAGATTGCATTCGCCTTGACCCAACCTTCCCTTTGTTGACATGATGAAACCACAACAACACCAGGTTTAAATCTTTTGAAGATTAGATAATCAAATATTTATCGAAATCCAATTTGAACTATTAGATAAGATGTAGAATACTTCCCTCTACAACAATCCCTCAACTGAAGATCGATATGGTAAATCCCAATAGAGAGATGCAAGATGGTAAAATCCAAAACAAAATTTCAGTAAATTTTCACAATGGCGGTGTATATGTCGTATGTCTACGGATATTGAGAATAAGATGAGGAATTTGGGCGGGAAACCGGACTTTCGGTCTCGCCTAGGGTAGCGTCTTAGTGTGTAAAAGACATAAGGTGTTTCAAAACTAGTTCAGTATAACAACACAACTATTGCATTTTTGAGAAAGGAACATCATTTGTCAGCTTTCGACCGATGATGTTCAACTCATGCATTGCGCTCATTGAACATCACTGGTCTCGAGCTGACAAATCATGTTCCATTCTCAAACATGCAATATTTGATTATTGTAGAATATTGTTCCTGATTATCTGGATCTAAGGAAGATCTAAGAAGGCTGATTTGTTATGGTGTCCTTTTTTTTCTCCATCCTGTCCAGTTTTTATACACCGAGTATGAAAATCGGTCGTATTATGGTATAATCAGCATCCGTCTGGATGGCTCCAATCCGTTTCCAGAGCATAGCTCGAAAACTATAGGGCAAATCTTTATGAAACTTGGTAGACACATTCACCATCAGTTGTAGTTCTGCCTTTTGCTATTATAGGTTCATCCTTTTAAATTTTTTGTTTATTTCTATGAATACAAAGTTGGACTTGGGCACTAAAAGAAGTCACTATGAATCTCCTTTCCGGAGCAGAACTCAAAATCTATACGGTCTTTCTTTATGAAACTTGGTACATACATTCACCATAGCTTGTGGTTGTGTCTTTTGCTATTGCAGATTCACCTCAAAAATATTTCTATGCATGAAAAGTTGGAATTAGTCATAATCAGAAGTGAATTTTCTTTCCGGAGCAGAACTCAAAATCTACAAGGCCTATCTTAATGAAACTTGGTACAGCACTAATTCACCATATGTTGTAATTGGGCCTTTTGCTAATACGGATTCACCAATATTTTTTTTCCTTTCATTTCCATAGATATAATTTGCATTTAGCAATAATCAGAAAGGAATTTTGTTTCCGGAGCAGAACTGGAAAACTTTATGGCCTATCTTTATGAAACTTTGTACAAACATTAACCGTTAACTGTAGTTGTGCCTTTTGCTAATACAGGATCTCCATTTTTAATTTTTTGTTTATTTTTGTGGATACAAAGTTGACTTATGCACAAACAGAAGTCACCATGAATTTCGTTTCCGCGACAGAAGTCTAAATCTATAAGGCTTTTCTTTATGAAACTTGGTACCCACATTCACAATAGCTTGTGGTTTTGCCTTTTGCTATTGCAGATTCACCAATATTTTTTTTTCCATGGATGCAAAGTTGGACTTACCATAATCAGAAGTGAATTTCGTTTCCCAGCAGATCTAGAAAACTATAAGACCTATTTTTATGAAACATGGCAGACACATTTACCATCACCCATATGTTGTGCCTTTTGCTGTTATGGATTCACCAATTTTTTTTATTTTAACAAATTCGGACATAGCTCTATATGTGGTTAACATATTAATCAAATCCGTTACGTTGTATAAAAAATATATATGGATACTATGGCATCCAAATCGATTTCACTGTTTTTGCAGATTTCCTTTGAAGATGGTATGTGGAATACCATAGTTTGACATGCATTTGGTTACCATATGTATACCATAAAATTCATGTATAGTATACGACGGCGTGCCAGCCCCATGGGTGAAGGAAACCACCGTTCACGTCACTGGCAACATAAAAGACGAGACAGAAAAAGGGGTAAAAAACCAACATCGAACTCAATAGGACAATGAATTCAGTAGAAGAAAAACGAAGTAAGTCATTATAATAAATGTTTGGTAACTTGAATGACGACAAATAAGGGATATATTTTAACTTAACTACACTAGGGCTATTTCGGACTATATGTTATTAAAACTAAGTCATTTCAAAGATTTCAATCCATGTTACCTCGGAATGCTACTAAGAACAGCGTACTTTGTCGGTGCAAACTTACCATGTTTTTTATTTCAGAAATGACTGTTGATTTAAAACGCTGGCACGTTATAAATATGGTGTTCAAGTGTATTTAACAATGTAAAAAAGTATGTTACTATGAACTAAGATGAACTAAGAATTTTAATACAAATGTAAAATATAAATTTTTAAATCCTAAAACGCATGTTGTAAAAGAGAGAATTAATAGTATGAAGGATCTATTTTAGTTTAGTTTATCAAGCTATATTTAAAAGCACACACTGATAAGCTGTTATTTTTTTTCTGAATGACTACCAATATTTTGGTATATATTAAGACACTCATGGTATGAGTGTTAGAGTATTATAATGAAGCTAAACGCACTGTACTTTCAAAACATATATATTAAATTGTGTATTGACATGTATTGGTTGTATAATCTGCTATTCTGAACGAAATAAATGTAAAGCCTGTTGCCTGCTGTACTATGAACCCCTTCTGGTACAGTAAGCGACTATACTGATTAAAAAATCTTGATTTATAACGTTAAATGTATTTTTATAATACAGTTTGGTGACAGCTGAATTGTATAATGTGATATCGTTAATGCCAAGCAACTTGACTATATGTATTCAAACATGCATGATCATGCTGTTTTACTGTCAATACAAGCTTTCTACATAACGTGATAAATATAAACTAGCCATGTTAGTCTTGTATATTAACCAACTATAATAACCAGATAGCGTCAATGAGCTATAAACATAAGTGGTTGTCGCCACTAGCTTTCGCCGGTAGTGTAAATGTGTTTCTGCATGTGAGTGAGTGAAGTTCTGCAGTAAGGTATAAATGTATGTACACCCACAACACAGTGAAGTGTAGTTCTGCTGTGAGATATAAATGTATGTACACCTACAACACAGTGAAGTGAACGTCTGCATTAAGATATAAATGTATGTACACCCACAACACAGTGAAGTGAACGTCTGCAGTGAGATATAAATGTATGTACACCTACAACACAGTTAAGTGAAGTTCAGCACTAAGATATAAATGTATGTACACCTACAACACAGTGAAGTGTAGTTCTGCACTAAGATATAAATGTATGTACACCCACAACACAGTGAAGTGAAGTTCTGCAGTGAGATATAAATGTATGTACACCTACATCAAAATCTTCAATACCAACACTTAAAAATGCCATACCTCATAATTTTGGTAGAAGCTTTATCATAGTTTCTTAAAAATTTCACATTTGGCTTCTCATAACACTGATTCAAACTAGTTGTGAAAGAAAAATGTAAAACAGTTCGATATTTAGAACATGAATTTAGTAGAAAAACTAACTTAATAGGACAGTGAATATAGTAGAAGAACAACGAACAAAGTAGGACATTACATTTAGTAGAATATCAACGAAATTTAGAGAGTGAATTGAGTGGAAGAACAACGAACTTTATGTGACATTGAATTTAGTAGAACAACGCACTTAATGCGACAGCGAATTTAGTAGAACAACGAATTTAATGCGACAGCGAATTTCGTAGAACAACGAACTTAATGTGACATTGAATTAAGTTGAACAATGAACTAAATATGACAATGGATTTAGCCACGAAAAACGAACATAGGACAGCGAATTTAGAAGAAGAACAAACTTAATAAGACAATGAATTTAATTGAAATACAACAAATTAATAGGACTGCAATTGTAGTAGAAGAACAACGAACTTAATAGGAGAGCGAATTTAGTAGAAGAACAAAGAACTTAATAGTACATGAATTTTGCAGAAAAACAACGAATCTAATAGTACAGTGGACGTGGTAAAAGAACAACGGATCTAATAGGACAGCGGACAGCGGATGAAGTAGAACAACGAACTTAACATGTCAGTAAAAAACAAGAACAACGAAATTAATAGGACAATGATATGGTTCAAGAACAACGAATTTGATAGGACAGTGAATTTCGTAGAAGACCAACGAATTTAATACGACAGTGCATTCGTAGAAGAACAAGGAACTTAATATGACAAGAATAAAGGTGAAGAGCAACGAACATACAGTACATGGCCGAACTAACTTTACATCTGGCACGTTTTTAGCCCGACTAAATATGTCCCAGCGCTATTTGATAGGCGCGACTAGGAGATTTTCAAGCGTGCCCATTTTAATTTTCGATGCGTCGGAAATCTTTTTAAGCACGTCGAAAATATGTTCTATCACGTCGAAAATATGTTCAGTCGCGTCGGAAATCTGTTCAAACTGTTCAGGCCGTCTGCCATGTGCATTTATTCTATCTTGTTGCTCGACAGCTAAATATCATCTGGGGTTGCAGCGTTTTCTCAGACCGCGTGAGTGGGTTATTTTCCCAATCCGATTCTGATTGGACAATGTCCTTCCTGTGATTTACAAACTGGTATACTGAATAAATTTCGGCGCGCCAGGATTTTACGTAAATGGAAGTGCGCTTACTTTTTGTTTCGACGCGCCTAATTTTTGTTTCGACGCACCTACTTTTTTTTCTAACGCGCCTTAATTTAAAAACGGCGCGTTTAAATTCAGACTAGTCACGACTGTCATACCTCTTAGACGCGCTATTAGCGCGACTAGGCGTGCCTAAGCACAATTTTCGACAAATATTTGGCGCGTTTTTGTTTTTGTTCCAGGCGCGTTCTGTGTAAAATTAGCTCTGCCCAGTACTGTACATAGGATGACAGAACCTAATCCTCCATTACTTACACTACTCACTTATTACATCAATATGACTCACTGTTTTGACACCTATATACTCAGTCAATACGGAACTTTCGAATTATGACATGACGACATCAGAGTGATGTCCATTTGTGTCCCTTCACAGAAAAGGGGGACAAACTGCCTATACTTTAGCATTGCAGGTTGTCATAAACAGCATTTCGTAAAGGGATGTCATTCTGATGTCGTAACGGCGCTGCGGGTGGTTAGGTGTGAGCTTCTCGATGCCCTAGTGATCTCAAAGTTAAAGGGCATCAGGAAGTAGATTTTTTTTGCTCCTTTTTTTCCTTTTTCTGTCTTGTCTTTCATGTTGCCAGTGACGTGAACAGTAGTTTCCTCCACCCATGGGGCTGGCACACTGTCTTAGGTGAACTATCCCAGAGTCGGCCTACGGTGTTAAACCCCAATCAATCAATCAATCTGATGTCGTAACGTCATATTTTAAAACTCCTGTATTGCTATTATGTTTTTCCATGTTACATTTATACTTGAAAACGATCTTTGAAATGAGATAGGAACGTTATGTGAAATTAATCAAGAAGTTGTTATCCATAGATACTAATTCGGCCTTTGCCGTATGATATTCCCAACTTCTAAATGCCACTTGAAGAAACCATAGTAGAAGGATAGTCTTACATGTATTTAAGCAGTGTGCAAAACCCCGATCAATCAAATAATCGTTCTTCCATATTGTAAGCTCATATATATGCGACGGTACATGTACAACGTTTATCTTGGCATAACCTTACAAAAAATTGCCTTCGAATTAGATTCTACCAAACTTGTCATGTTGTATTGATTTAACAATCGTCGCGTGATGAATCTGCTATGATAGTAATCTTTTTTCCTGTTCTGTTGGAAATAAACATCTGTTACAAAGACCAAGGAGACAGCGGTTCTACATTATGTACTTCTACGCTTACGTAATTCTCAGAGCTTTTTCCTCTTTTTCAAATGTCAAAGTAATTTGTTCCTCTGAAAATTTAATCACTCAGAGTAGCTCATGTCACCCTTTAACCGTTTCTTTGTGTCTGCGGCCAAAATTGATCATGCAGCTGAACAAGGTTGTATTTTCCTTTGAATGCATTCGACCGTTCCAAGGGTTGCTTCATGCCAAGTCTTTATTACATTGTTTATATAGACAGTGTTTGCTTACTGGTAGCTTGGGTAATATTGATTAAAAAAAAAATAGATTAAATTTCACACAATTTTTTTTTCTTCTTTTGATTTTTTGGCTTTTTTCGAAGTCAAAATGTTGAACATTGATCTGGCTGATGCTGTAAAAAAAACTAATGAAGCAAATTTCTCTAGAAATTTTATAAAATACATGGACATTATTATCCCTGGTAGAGGCATGTACATTTTCTTTCCATACATTTAGAAAATATATAAGAATAGAGAAAGATTGACATCCTTTACTTATGTGAACTTTTGGGTTCACTATATCATCGGCTTCTATAACTCAGTTGGTAGAGTGTTGAGCCTGCTACATGTATAGCCAAAGGTCCCAAGTTCAATCCCCAGTTACGGCATGTACAATTTTTTTTCTTTACATTTATGAAAACATATAAGAGTACATGTATGTTCAACATGTTCAATGAAACCTGGCAAACTCCCAGTCTTTTCTACCACCATATAATTATAGGATACTTTATGTACCTGGTTACTGTTGCTAGGTGATTATATGTCAACGTTTCCTGTGACCAAAATAGAAACATCCTGTCCTCATTTGATTATTGATTTTAGTGTGTCAAGGTCATAATGTGTAATCAAGGTTTGCAAATCAGTTGATTAAAAGAAATGGATCAAACGTCAATGACATTGTTGTTTATCATGATCTGATCTACATGTACATGTAATATTAAAAGCACAAGGGTTATTGATGGGAGTTTGAAGGGTCTCGAGGCTCCCTAAGATCAAGGAGACTCAGGAAGCTTAAATGTTGTGCAAGCCTGATAATTTCATGGAAACGATCCTTTCCGTTACCGAGTCATTACCATAAAAATAAAAAGGTACCCAAATCTCGTTTCCCATTATCTGCCAGGACTGCAATGATTAAGCCTATCAATCAATCAAAATTCCCCAGTGTTTTACAACAACTGAAGTCAAGGAACCGAAAAAAAAGTTACCAATCGTATCAAAAATTCTCAGGCTTTTATGTGGCGCCATGTTTTCGTCCAGTGTAATTTGTATCACTATCATTGATGTCTAGGCTGGCATGCTGTCATAAAAATGAATAACATTGAGTATGGCATAAAATCTCACTCGATTATGAAAGTGACCTTATCCTACAAGTAGGCGTAGGCACAGTAAAGCTTCTAGATATATGAAGTTTACATTTCAACCCACATTGACAGATGTTACGGCTATTTCATAAAAATTGCATAGACCTCTTTACTGACTCCAGGAGCCTGTCTCCAAGTCACATGTGGATTATCAATCATTTACATGTTTGTGCTTGTACATGTAGTTGAGCCCTATAAAGCTTATTTGACATAGAGATTTTATCATAAAGACTTAAGCCCCACTAACCGCTTAACGAGGTGGAAGCTTATATGATATAAGCACACAATTTATCATTGAAAGACATTTTGTTACCTAAAATATTTTTAAATGCAAAATTTCTCGCTGTTGTAATTAGTCAATGAAGCGCTCTAGACGGCCAAAGACATTTGTATCTTACATCGTTAGCTTAATCTAGTCATGCCCAGTTATCGTAGATGTTGTGGCGCGTCTGGAGCTCTTCATTGACTAATTACAACAGCGACATTACGACATTTGTATCTTACATCGTTAGCTTAAACTAGTCATGCCCAGTTATCATAGATGTTGTGGCGCGTCTTTATTTTGGGTAACCAAGTAAATGCAAACTTTTGCTTTGATATTAAAGAAAAATAGGAAATCAAAACTTTCAGTTTAGGACAAAAATGGAAAGTTCATTCCTTTTTATAGAAAGAAAAATACAGAAACTCATTGTTTTTGCTTTTATAAATAGTTTTAGCCCATTTAGCCGTTAGTGGGGCTTTAAGATTTAAATAAATTATTTCTAGATTATGTTGAAATAGTGTTTTCCTGTCTACTGGCTAGGTATCATGTATGCCAGGCATACATGTACCTGGTACACTCCATAATTTTATCTCTATTAAAGTACCATACACTGATTCTACATTACCTAATTTACCTTATATCGTCTTACACTATTGCAACACCC
Organism: Tonicella lineata; assembly: GCA_034781015.1. Taxonomy (NCBI): domain Eukaryota; kingdom Metazoa; phylum Mollusca; class Polyplacophora; order Chitonida; family Mopaliidae; genus Tonicella; species Tonicella lineata. The sequence goes on from JAVFBY010097672.1 coordinate 9,263, forward strand.
AACAATATTTCAACACCTCACACTATCGTGTATTAGGACACCTGGATGTTTTTCACAGGTAAAAAATGTTTATCTACTAAGACTATCTTAATGTACAGGATTTATTCCAGAAGGGGCGGAACTTTATCTTAAAAAAATTTTTTGGAACTTATCAGAATTCTTCTAAGATACATGTACATGTACATGTAGGCCTACATGCAAATCACCTGTGCACCTAGACCAAGATTGATATATATGTCTTGGGCTGTAAATTCAAGGCATGTCGTTTCTGTATGGCAAAGTCACGAATTATTAAACCTGATCACATGACAGTCACATATTCTGAACTGAAGTTAACCATATTTACAAGAGTTTCGTGTTACATGAATTATATACTGTTAGACATTTCATCAATCAATTGATTATTATGGGATAAGGATCCTCTATAAACGAGACACTTAAAACAAATGTGGTATTTTATGTAGTACTTTACTGTGAAGTAGATACAATATTGTCACTGTTATCTGTTATTGGGAAACCATTTTCAGCCTTTACTGCTGAGTGTAACTGTCCATAAATTGTTCTATTTAAAGCGACCATAACAAATCATGCTTGTTTTGTAATCAATAGTTTATGGGGTCAATCTGCCTCATGACTGAAAGGTGTTTTTTTTATACACATGTAGGTTACATGTAACATACATGTAACCCTGGGTCAAACAACTTATAGCATGTTTGTTTATGGTTTAACCTGACCAACATAAAAACAGATTAGTGCGATTAGTTTTGTATGATTTAATACATATTTGTATGGATATTGTGATTTGTTTTTATGACTTGTTAAACATTTCTCCTGTACACAGAAACAGAGCAGTTCACAGAAAATGAAAATGGAGGAGAAAACAAATAAAATACAAAACTTATGTCAAAAGAAAACAAACCTAAACCAAATTGCCAAATCTTTTGTTAACCACAATCAAATGCACATATTTTAAATTCTAAAACATTGGTGAAACCCATACACTACACAGTGCATAAATCAATGCCGTAAAGTGTCAACGTCAATTCGCAAAGGGACGTCACTCTGATGTCATGACTCAAAAGTCCCGTATTGTGTATTTTGTGCAAAGACCCATGCAACCATAACACTGTAAAGCTTACAAGCATGGTCTTTAGCTAGAGACCTGTCCACGAGTATTTTCGACAGGCAGATTTCTAAAAATGGTTAAAATGAAAGGTCAAAAATTCTCAATTTTAACATGGGAAAGATAGGAAAATGGAACATTTTTGACGCGCAAAATTCCTCAAAATAGTGATTTATGACAGGTAGATTTCCAATCCTAGCTAAGACACTGCTTATATGTATATAATGTTTAAAAAATAACCCCTAGTTCCATCTTATTTTTCAGTTTGTGGTGATTTTGGAGTTGTCTATACCATTGGTGCTATTTATCATCTTACTGCTGATTAGAAAGAAACAACCTATATACTACTATCAATCCAGTGAGTCTTAGTACACTTTTATCAATTTTTATTACTATCGGTGGATCTTCCTATAAATGCCCTGGTGGCCTTTGAGCTTCAAGGCGAATCGTGAAGCCAATTTGTTGTGATGTTGGCTTTGTCTTGTGCTTTTCCTGTCACTGTTGCCAATGACGTCAAGGGGGTTTTCTCCCCCCATTTAACTGGCATGATGTCCTATAGATGGAATTACCCAGTGCATGGTATAAAACACCTAGCAATTTAACCTTGACCTTGAATACAACCATGACTACTGTAATTAGTTGACGAGAGCTTCCTGTGTCCAGCGGGTGCTAGGGCAGGAGCTTCCTGAAGCCCTGGTGCTCTCAAAGTTTATAAGGGGCATCAGGAAGTAGATTTTTTTGTAGTGTCGTTGTTTTGATCTTTTTTTTTCTTCCTTTTTCTGTCCTTTCTTTTATCTTGCCAGTGAAGAGATGGTGGTTTCCTCGACCCATGGGGCTGGCACACCATTATAATAGGTGAAATACCCCTGAGTATGACATTAAACCCCAGTCAATCAATCAATCCTGTGTCCAAATTAGTAAATTATAAATTAATGAGTGGTTAATTCAAGATGGGAATGTGATTACGCCATACTCTGAATGGCTCTTGTTTTAACATCCACACAGTCACTATGCACGCCGTCATATAGGTGAAATACCCCTGAGTACCGCATTAAACCCCAATCAATCAATAAATCAATCCACACTGTGCACCCATTTTTTTTTTCTCAGTTACATGCTACATGTACGTGAAATATTGACATTGTCAAACATTTTTATTAAATTAAAAGTAATGTTTGCATACATGTGAAAGGACTAGTTTTTTTTAATTTCTTGAGACATGCTGATTTGTTAAGATTATATGCTTGTCCATTTGTTAATGTAAAGGAAAACATTTTTAATTTGGTAGATTCTAATATCGTTAAAATCAAGTATGCCAAAAAATGGTTACTATAATTATAATTTTCGAGAGTAATTTTAGAACCGTATGAAATTTTTTTTCTCAGTTGAATCATTTAAAAGTATGAAAATGTAACAAAACAAAGTAAATGTCAGTATGGCCTAATTGAAAGGTATGTTCTTGTTTTTATCCAAATCGATGGAAGTTGCACACAGTGCATCCACAACGACAAGGTACATGTGGACATGTCAAATTTGTTTACCATGGAAATAACCCTAAAACAACAAACTACAGCATGGGAATGTTCAGATTAAAAGCTGATTTCAGACTTTTTTGTAGGATTTAGACAATTGAAAAGTGTCCAGCTTTGTGTGAAACTGAAAGTGCCAAAAAGCATTAATTTAAGTAGGTGGAGGCCTATTTCAGACCTTTTAGGCAGTGTGCGACATTAGCAAAAATATCATCATAGA
>JAVFBY010097783.1:0-19360 GCA_034781015.1 Tonicella lineata
AACCAACCAACCAACCAACCAACCAACCAACCAACCAACCAATCAATCAATCAATCAATCAATCAATCAATCAATCAGTCAGTCAGTCAGTCAGTCAGTCAGAGTCAATCACAATCCCTTTTTGGATTAGATCTAAATGCAGGCAAATACCTTCGTTTTATACACGATGATCATTCGGGCAGCTGTGGCAATTTTTGTGAAGATGCTAAGCATCTGTTTCTTGATTGTCCATTGTATTAAAATTCGACACAGCATTTGTAAGAATTATTAGGCGAAATGGACAATCTATCGTGTAAGTTGTTATGCGGCGATAAAAAATGTATCACTCTGAAACCTTTGAAAACTAGAGGTTATTTCTGGCCGTGCAGCAATTTTTGATTGAAACTAAAAGATTTGCTGCCGATTAATTATCAAAACTTTACAAATACAGTGTGCCATGTGGTCTTGATGACATACATGTACGTGTAGCCTATCTATCATAATACAATAATAAGTAGCCTAGTGTATTTTTATTGTCTCATTAATTAATTGATCACATACATGTTTTATGTTTTGTTGTTTCCTTATCATTGTTATAAGTTCTCAAGTTTTGTCAAGTCGTCCATATTGTTCTAAAATGTAATTTGTATGTATGCTATTAGGAGAGGTATTTATATAGGCTTTGTCCTGTTTACCAATCCTTTATTGAAATAACATATTGTTTAAACTAATCAAAATCCCTATAACTAGAGAGTGGGCAAAACAATATATAATGGTTGGGTTTTACACCGTTCTCAATGGTATTTTAAATGGCGAAGGAAATTAGGCACCCTCAATTCCAGTGACAACAAACACGAACATAACGAACAAAGCGTGCAAAACCTTGCAGGTTACAATAAGAGAAGTTGTGCGTATTTGCGGTATAGGACATCACAACTAAAATGTTGGTATACTCAGTAAAAGGTGGTTGTTACATTGCAACCAAAACCATTAGCTTCTTAAAGGGTCTCCCGAGTGGGTTTTAAGTTTGGCTTAAAGGACTAAATTTATAAATATAACATGACAAGCTACCTTTTAAAAAAAGTTCCATATTTTTCCGCCTCTTGTAAAATGACCTATTATCGTTCCACACATCCAACTTCCCCCTGGTAACGTCACTGTCGTCATGGTAATAGTATCGGGATTAAAATCCCCCTTGTTACGTCACAGGTTTTTAAAGCCTAATATATCCATAACTAGTGCGAATTTTTAATGAAACATTTTGTTAATCGCACAACCGTTAATGGTGTACTTCAAGACAATTTGTTGGTATAGACCATTTGGGAATACCTTTAATGGGCTTATATCAAATTATAGTGGAATCTCCCATCAAAGACACTTTATTGCACCATACAGATAACAATTAGAGCTATACTTTATTTTTATTGTACAAAAATCACTCACTCCCCCATTTATCCTTGACCGAGATCCTAAAACTCGTACTTGTCCAAGAGATTTACTCCATAAGCATGTGTGTTTTAATTTTAAAAATTTTAAAATTAAAAACAAATCATTCATCAATGAACCACTAGAGTGTTGACAAACATTTCCCCCCAAAAAGAAGCCATAATGACCTTGACCCAACGACTGTGAAATTCGAACGTGTCCAAAAGATTTACTCAATAAACATGTGTGTGAAATTTCCAAAAATTAATACATAAACAAAGCCGCTAAAGTGACGGCAAACTCAAGCATTACAAACGTCCTTACGTACGTACCCTTGTACTGAGATAGTTATGTACGTGCTGAATCCTATGTCCTTCTCTTCACTCCATGATTGGATAACAAACAAACATGCTTATGTATCGCCAGCGAACACATTTGTTTGTTTGGGGGTCATGTGCAATCTGATTTAGATCAGATTTACATTAGCTCCCCGTTATTTTGTTGTCGTGATGTAGATCTGAGGGTAGATCTGAAAATGGTCGTATAATTCCTACCTTTCATTTGTTGTTACCTCCCTTTAATAGAACGTCAATAACACATTGACCTTTTGTTTTTGATTTTTAAAAGTTGAACAAAGTGGACATTTTGCTCCGCACAGCTTTGGTCGCTACGGTTATTCTAAATACTGCAGCGGGTGGTTGGTGGGAGGGGTGCAGGTCATTGACCCGAAGGCCCGATAGTCCGAAGGTCCATTGATCCGAAGGTCCGTTAGTCCGAAGGTCCATTGATCCGAAGGCCCGTTAGTCCGAAGGTCTATTGGTCCGAAGGTCCATTGGTTCGAAGGTCCGTTAGTCCGAAGGTCAATTGGTCCGAAGGCTCGTTAGTCCGAATTAAACTTAAAATGTGTTTGCAGGGCATAATACTGTAAAAGCTTTGTCATAGAGGAATTCAAATATAATTTGGCCAAACATATTATAGGTTACAGTAGGTTTAATGAACTTACTTATTAAAGCTTTTGGTCGATAGTTGACAGGCCAAACGAGAAATTGATCGTTTAAGTTTATAGCAACGAGCAACAAAAAGTCACGGACCCAATACATGATGGCCAGAGATGACTTGAAGAAGTTCACTACCGTTGATTTGATAGAAAGTAACTCTTGTCTATGAGGCTCGCTTGCATGCTAAAATAGGCAAGTTTAATTGTCTAGGTGATGCCTGTTAATGCTGTTGCTGGGCATTATAGATGTGAAGTAGCGAATCTTTCGGACTAACGGATATACGGCCCAATGAACCTTCGGATTAACGGACATTCGAACCATGGACCTTCGGACCAATTGACCTTCGGACCAATGGACCTTCAATACACCTTCGGACAAATAGACCTTCGGACTAACGGACTTTCGGACCAATGCTTACATTATTGACAGAGAAATAATCCATTAGTTAAAAGTGTTACATCAACAGCAAGAACATTAAAGACAACAAGAAAAGGCCCAACAAGAGAGTGAGTAGGATCTAGACCCCGTTCATCACGGGGTCAAAATAGAAAGTGTGCAAATCTGCAGTTAAATTAATCGACTCGTCAGCCAAATACATCGCACAAGGATGATACCCAATACAGCAGGTCAATATTTAGCCTAGAGCAATTCTTGTCGGTGCAATTGTCGATTATGTGTCGTCGGATCAATTGTCATCAGGGCAAATGTCGTCCGAGCAATTGTTGTCGGGGAAATTGTCGCGGTAGCTATTGCATGTCGTTGAAGCAAATTTTCAGGAGCAATTGCCGCAGTAGCATTTGTTGCAGGAGTAAAGGTCGCCGGAGCAAATGTCACCGGAGCTTTTGTCACTGGTATAATGGGGATCGTCATTGGCTAAAAAGCAAGATAGCTTTGTCACCCTTGTGATAGGTAGAGACCCCTATATCACTGACTAACAATAGTATTTAATTGAATATTCATATCATGCTATTGCTAAGCAATGAGATAGATGGCGTTGCCTGTTATATGGGTGACATAGTTCTCTATCCTTTTTGCACTGGCGATCCCCATTGTCGTCGAAGCATTTTTTGTGGGACAACTGCCGCCGGAGCAAATATCGCTAGAGCAAATATCGTGGATTCAAAAAATAATAAAAAGAGTCGATGACCTTTGAATTTAATATGGCATGTTGGACATTTGTATTTTCTGAAAGCTATTTTGCTTTGTCTACCAAAGAGAATGATACATAAGACGGGGAAATGTTTATTACATCCGGCTCTAATGTCAAGAGTTGGTTTAATATCCTATTGGTAGCCTCTTTACGTTTAGGATGTGTAAGTAATTTTCAGAGGTAATCTGGTCATGTTCAAGGTCGGTAGATGATCTGTAGGCTGCATCAGATGTCGCGGCTCTAAAAACCTACAGACTTTTTAGCATACCGGTAGCCAATGAAATAACAGATTACCATTTATATACCGTTGTATTTGCTTCCCTGTCGTGTATCATCTAGCGGTGCACTTCCTCTTACAACGTGGGGGTTCTAACTCGCATCTAGTTAGCTCCTTCTTCTTTTGCGTTTAAGGCTGAAGCCATATATTTTGTTATAATAATTTGAACATCAAAGTCAATCATCAAGGTAAAATGATACAGGCTTAGCCATATATAACCCCAAATTTAAACTGAACTGACAGTAATTTTTCTCCGTAACACAAGGTGTCTTGCTCTATTACTATTATCGCGTTAACTTTCAAGAATCATTCTGGACAGAACTGTTTTCCACATTATATGTAACGGGGCATAACTATATGTGCATATGTTTTACCCCGTGGTGAACGAGGTCTAGATCTGACTCTCTCCTGTTGAGACTTGTGTACAATGTAGTTGTTGTAACACTAACTAAATGGGCTATTTCTCCGTCAATAATGCAAGCCTTGTTCTAAAAATTTGGCAGAATACCTGATGGCACGATACGCAAGTCATAATGGAGCCGGGATTTTTTTTGTTGTGGCTTTCTTAAAAAGCGTGTTTATAAATGCAAACAGCACAAATATCAAGGCTTTGAGGCATGAATTAATAATAGTTCTCCTGCACTAATATTCGTTGCCCAAAATTTAACCCAGCGAAAATTGCTCCGACAACTTCTCCGAAAGTGTTCAACAATATTCGCCTGAGCAATTGCCACGGATTCTTGATACGACACTGTACGCCTTTTCTGGATGTGAAATAGTGCATAAAAAGCGGTTGCGGTTAAAGTAACGCAAGTAATGGCATTAATAAAGACTACGAAATGAAGCTTAATTTTCAGAGTAAATTAAATAACCCTGAATCCTCTCCGAATTTGCAAAGACCTATTTAGGGGTCATTAGTTATGTCTATTTGTATATCACCTTTTTACATATGACGGGTTTGTTTGCAAAACGCAGTATGCGCCATATTTACGAAAACTGAGTTATCAACATAAATACAATGACATGCTAGCTCTATATACAACGATTTGGAGCAAAGAGCAGTATGAGACATTTTTGTAGGTAGGCTATCTTTCAACTTTGTCTCAGTGAATGGCGCAAAACCCAAAGCAAAACGCGGTATTTTCCCGATTTACTGTAGATTTTCACTTTCACTTATAAAAATAACAATGATGAGTTAACTTAATACCTAAATAGCTTTGGAAAATAAGTTATACTCCAAATAGGTTTATATATACAAAAACGCAAATTTACTGGTTTAGAAAAATGTAAATACTGCTGTTGTACCCTCCAATATATTATCAGGCAGAACATAAATGGGCTATGGGACAAATGTTCTTAATTTAAAATTAATTAGACATTACTTATGTATCAATGCTTGTCATATTTACGTAACGTTCCATATCTCTAAATGACTGGAAATCAATATAACCATACCAATGATTAAAATGACATATGATTACCGACAACATTTGTAATGTATTTCTGGGGATTTATATACTCTTAGAAAAAAGGTTTCGTTGACGGTTCTTTAGAAACAGTGATGGTTCTGTATCTGCAACCATTGCTGCGTTGTATGAGACAAAGGATTGTTTGCGATGCTCATAGAACATCGTTTTCTTCAACCGAGAATTGCATGGTCTGATATTTTCCAACAATCTGTTTTGTGTTATCCATTTTAAACCATTCTTAAATGGTTCTATTTGTAACCCTAAAGCGTTCTTCTATTGCCTTTTCTCAAATAAGCCTTTATACTGTAAACAAAAATTTAAGGAATATTCCATAACTAAGGTAAGGATTATTCCAAGAAAACGTTAACTCAAACGATTTAAGGAACATATTCCATAAAAAAAAAAGACTGTAGGCCTCTGTTGTCTCAATGTATAATCATTAAAAAATACATCACAATTCCTTAACATAATGTGAAATATTCCTTAAAATTTTCCTTACGGAAAAATCCTGGAGTTGCCCTGCTACAGGGGGAAGCGGGGATGTTCCGACTGTGACATCGTCTTGCAACGGGAGAGGCTTTACACCTTAGTTAACCTGGAATTTGCGCATGCAGCAGCATAAATGGAAATAAAAATGCATCGGCCTACTGATTGATTGTCCCCTAACTAAGTGACAGAAACCTCAGACAAGACAAATGATACAAGACTTGTGCCAAAGAACAGTATGTGTGGCCAACTAGGTCAGAGGGCTTCCGTCTAGTTATATAGATTGGGCCATTTGATTGAAACCTTCGCCGGATAGTACGTATTGGTTACAAAATGAGGTTGGGCGGGAGCTTCCTGGTGCTCTCGGAGTTAAGGGGCGTCAGCAAGTAGGCCTAGATTTTTTTTTTTGGGGTGCCGTTTTTTTTGCTCCTTTTTGTTTCCTTTTTCTGTTTCGTCTTATATGCTGCCAGTGACGTGAACGGTGGTTTCCTCCGCCCATTTGGATGACACGCCGTCATATAGGTGCAATACCCCTGAGCACGGCGCGTTAAACCCCAATCAATCAATCATCTAGTTATATATGCTGCAATAAAATTGTTTCAATTTCACAGCTGACAATTGATCAAAAAAGGGATAAAAAAAACTGTAGGTCCTATTTTGTAAAAAAAATCAAATTGAAAATATATCTTGATTTATTTTTAAAAAGAGCTTATCAAAACAACAGTTGAGCGATTTTCGGTCTCCCTCATTATTATTTTGTGAAATTTTTATAAACGATACCGCGGGTGGTTGGGCGGGAGCTTCCTAATGCCCTGGTGCTCTCGGAGTTGAGGGGCATCAGGAAGTAGAATTTTTTTTGTGATGTCTTTTTTTTTCTTTTTATTTTATGTCTTGTTTTTCGTGTTGCCAGTGACTTGAACGGTGGTTTCCTCCACCCATGGGGCTGGCACGCCGTCATATAGGTGAAATACCCCTGAGTATGGCGTTAAACCCCAATCAATCAATCAATCAATCAATCAATCCTTTGCCAAGTAAGATGTCACAACTTATATTAGTCAAATAAATTTAAGTACATGTGTGTACGCCATGGAATTTCAGAATCTGATGATACAGTAGATGATGATGGGAACTCTCTAGGAAAGGACAGCAATAAATTTTCAGACGATGGAACAGGGCCTGATGGTAGTAGAAAGAGGCGTAGGAAAGAAATCATCAAGAAAGTAAGTTCCAATGACTGACTTTGTGACCTTTCCAAAGATATAGGGTTGTTCCTTTCAATGTAATGTTTGTTTTCCATTAATCTGACCGATCATAAAAATTATTCAATCAACATAAGTTGTCGGCTTATAATTTTTTTCTTTCTATAAACTTTAAGTTTCTGTTAATTTATAAATGCATTATGACCATTAATTTAATAGTACCAAATGACATAAATCCATAATATGTTTAAGTGGTAATTGTGTTTAAACATACTTTCGGCTAAAAAGTTAAAATTAACTGAAACTAATGTTTTTGTGAATGCCATTGGGCAAAATTTGAACACAAATCTAAAAGTCTACTCAATTTAGTGTTATTTGTGCGTTAATATTGAGGCCAATCCTTGCAGTGGTTGGGACGTTATTTGATTGACAGTAAAACAAAAAACTCAGTAAACTTGGCAACTGTCACTCCATAAAAAATTAAATAGCGGGTATTAAATAAGGTACAGAATATATTCTGTGTGCTGATAATTCAATTGAAGCAAGACTGGGTCAAAATCACGCAAGGAAATGGATGTAAGATCGTGCAAACTGCATTGCACACATGCTCATTATATCTCTGTTTTTGCAGTATCACTGCCATCCCTTTGTTGTTAAAACTTTTAAAGTATTTGGTTTGCTGCCTGGCCAAGACGTTTAAGTTAGAGGACTATAAAGTACTGTGATATTTCAACAAAGAATGCAAAAGATGGAAATATAATGGAATACAATATTATGTCCTTGATATAAGTTTACCATAAGGCAGCTTTTTCTGATACACTGTTGTCTTGTGAAGGAGATAGGTATACTTCATTTAACTTCTCCCTTTGCAGGGGTTTTTATAGACAAAAATCCTTTATCAAACTTAATTTGAAATTGCCTAAAACTCAATATTTTTAGCGCACGCAAAATGCATATATACTCAGTATTTTAAACTTTTCATCGTCATTAAAGAATAAAACTCAACTTTTCAACATTTTCATCATAGAATGTACTTTTTAAATTTAATTAACGAATATCAACATGGCATGATTTATTCAATAATAGCAGATTAAAATTAATAGTGCTTTGAGAAACCAGCTTTAGAAAATTTGGAAGAAAAAGTTTATCCTTCAAATTAATACATTTTTTTTTTTTAAATTTATTTGATGATTCGCCAATTTTGGCGAGAATTCATATCAACTGAACTGAGCTGAAAGTGGGTCGATGTGAAAATATTACCACAAAAAAAAAATGCTAGTGATACACATTTTTTATTTAGACCCACCAGTACTGCAGATGCTGTTAACATTTTACTACATGTATGATCCTTCCTAGTTCGAAAGACAAGTTTTATTGCGTTGTGATAAGTGGGAGCAAGTCGGAAAACAAGGTTGATCGGCCAATAACTTGACGCCTGCCTGGAAAGTGTCTTCTAAAAAGACAAGACAGAAAGCTATGATCTTACCGATCGTGATTTACACTGTAGTAAAATGCACACTTATCGATTGATATTATACATGATCATTTTTATAGCACACTTGTCTGACTGAGCTCTCTTTCAGCAAAAGAGGAATATACTTGTTATTTAGAATAAAGTAATAAAATGTATCCCGTTTCTTGTGTTTTGCACTTCTGCATCTGTCACATTGGATTTGAAATTGACGTCACTGAGTGAAGCGCCGCCTGGATCATTTGACAAAGGGACGTTACTTACTGCCTTGATCTATATATAATTTAAGCCTGTGACCGCGGGGCTGTGTGCCAAACTACCAAATTTTGTTCAATGCCTACTGACTTCTGTTGCGATGTCGTATAATTTAATGAATTGCCCTCGAGAATCAAATTAAAAACAAAGGTACATGTAGCGATACGAACATGGATTTCTTAAGAAACGGTCAATCTCTGGAACCATTCTGACTTTCATGATTATTTTCGGTTAGCTTTCCAATTTTCTGGTACGCATTTTTGCGTCAGCAAACTTTGTTCAAACTCAAGTGTCCCCTGTAAAATACTCAATTTGTAAGTGCGCCTGCGGCGCGCAGTTATTGTAAAAAAAAAAGATATATTAGTTCTCTTTCAGAACAGCTCTAGTTTTCAAATGTTTACCATGAATTTGGGGAACTAAAAAAATCCAGTGAACGAGTAACAGCATTAGACAGACACTATAAGCTAGAGTTTGCTGGGTTTTACTGTCCCTCTCAATCAATGTATACGCCAAACTTACCTGACCCAATATATAATACATGTGGAAACAAATTGCTTGTCTTTCATAAAAATGCATTTAAACATGTGTACTCATATTTTAATTTGAGACAAAAAAGAATTAATAGGTTCCCATAAAAAAAAGGATTACCGGAACTGAAACAAAAGTCACCCATTCTTTTTTTCACGGAATTTCCATGCGAGATGTATGTATGAAATTGCAATAAAATAAATACAAAATTTTAAAAATGAAATCAAATATTATCATGCATTGACAAATTTATAAAAATCTTAATTCTTTAATTGAAAAAAAAAATATTGTCCTTTATTTAACGAAACTAAGAAGTGGTCAAATTAATTTGCCTCGCGAAAGGAGGTGCACATGGATTTTCTTTATTTAAACAAGAATGTGAACTGCTTTGATGACTAGGAAGTACATGTGTCAGCTCGTCTGTTATTGAGTTGAAGCAGGTCTGTTATAGAAAAATCGGTGTGGAATGATTGGTCTCCAGACACAAAACATACAATGATTATGAGTGATAATTACAAATAAAGTATAACACTTGTCTGACCTAGCGGTTGAATTACACTACCACTATGTTTACTTCTACTCAGCATATATAAACAGTGGATACAGCGATATGAAGAACAAATAAAATGAACAAATAAAGCTATTTTTATATCTGGGCAGGGGCTTAGCCAGAAATCAAAAGTAGGGTGTCCAAAATGGTCCTTTTCTTTTACTTTTTAACGAACTGGGTGTCCAATTTTCCCAATTCCCTATCTCTTGCATGTTAAAGTTTCTTAAAACAGGGTGTCCAAATGTGCCAATTGTTCAATTCAGGGTGTCCAGTGGACGGGTGGACACTCCTCTGCCTATAAAGCCTATGGGTGCCACTGCAGAATGATGTCAATTTGACCTAATTTTATTGTGTGCACGGTGTACATAATGTGAGCCTGTGGCTTGACCTCAAATCAGACACACAGAAGATTCTCTTTGCAGTTTGGTGCACAAAAACTGACTCTTTTGTAGAGTATGGATTGGACACAATTAGCGCTACTAATATTTATTAAATCATAATACAACAGATTGATAAAAAGTGGAAGGAATATCTAATAATATTTAAAAGATAATGGAAAATAATACGAAAGAGTGGGGCTAGTGGCTGTTGCAACAAGAGACTACCTGGTGAGCTGGGCAGCGTAATAGTAAGGTTAGTTTTAGGTGAAAAAAAAATCCATACAAATTGCAAATAATTGGTTAGTTTCATTTAAAAACGAGTGTAAGTTATGCCTTATGTGTTCATTCCTTCACTTCAATTTTCCATCAAGCAGTCTCTCAAACGAGGAAACAAGGAAACTAATTTCTATTCATGGCACACTTAAATATTGAAATATTTCCATGCAGTTACTTCTTGCAAAACTTAACACTGTTCAATTTTACTTTTTGATTGGAATTTCAGGATGCTGTTTTTATGGAGGGTGTAGAGGGAGTGCCACTGGTCACGACTCAACCCAAACTCTCACAAGTACAAAGAAAAGTCCAGCAGATGTGTGACTGGCGAGGGTATGTTATTCACCTAATACAGGACTTGCAAGTTATGACGTTACAACATCAGAGTGATGTCCCTATAGCCCCTTCTCGAAAGTGCATTTGTCTCCCCCTGAATGCTACCGCTCCTCTGTGATGGAGGCGCGAAACCAGCAACAATGGCTTAGCTAGTAGTCGGATTTTTGTGATGAAAATAGAACGTTTTTCTGTCAAAATACTTTCTTTTATTGATGACGTTTAACCAACAGCACGCGTAATGGCGTTACGCTACATAGATGTGACGTCATTTCAAATAATTTCTAGCCGGAAGTATACAGTGATTGGTCAGTAAAATGGAGATAACTGCACTTTTGAGAAGAGGATATTGAAAAAGGACTTCACGTCACTTTTTTTACGTTGAATATTTACGAGGAAAGTGGCTGCATAAAGTATTTTGTGAATATTGAAAGGACTCGTCAAAACAATGTTGTTGTTTTTTTTTACTTTTTTCTCTCACAACTAGTGTGAATCAGTTTTATGAATAGGAACCTGTTTGAATCAATCTGATTGAAATCATATCAAAATTTAGCTCCCTGGTATTGTATTGTCATAATGTAGATCTGAGGACTTCGTATAGCAAACGGTGTTCAATGACCTCATGATATATGGGGTTCAGGAAAGGTCACTTTTTGAAATAGTCCAATGAAAAACCAGATAGCATGAGGCTGTGAAAAACATAGATGCTTGTTCGCTATGGCAGTCCTAGGGGAGACCCTGTCCCAACATACCTTGAATAGATAAACAGCCCTCTGATTGGTCGACCAATCGACACCATTTGGTAGGCTATGTCCTCACATATACATCGCAACAGAACAATACAGGGGAGCTAATATAGATATGATTTTCATCAGATTCATGTTTGAATTTCACAAAGCTATTATAAAGCTTCTACTGAAATTCTGTGTTATAGCCTCTTCAAAGATTATTTGTTTCGATATCATCTTTCTTAACACCCTCAGTGTTTTCTCTGATTTTGATTGTCCCAAAATCTTGTCAGATAGGAGACAATCTGCAACAAAATATATACTCAGTAATGCTACTATATCCTTTGGATTGAAGTGACATTACATGTTACTGTAACAAGTAGGACACTGTGTGATGACATTATTTTAGATAAAAAAAAATTGACCTATTAAGCTTCATATACAATGTAAGTGTGCTCTAGTCGATGGTTAATGTCTGTCCTAAAGCACCCATTGCTATTGTCAAGTTTCCAATAAATTAACTATTATTACATGAACATTTTTAATCACAGTTCTGGCTTCCCAGGAGCACAACCCGTTTCCATGGACAGAGGCAATTTAGAGAAAATTAAAACGAAGCCATACAAAGTGAGCTGGAAAGCTGATGGCGTAAGGTAATATATTCTTCCTTCTACATGTGTTGTAGGATATGGCTGTGTCTGTTCCTCAGCTGGTCCATATGTCTGTTGAGGCCACAGTGTCATATAGGTGAAATAGAACTGAGCCCAGCGTTAAACCCTAATCAATCAATCTAAAGATGTGAAATAATTATTTCAAGTTGAATGTGAATGTTACGTATACTATGTTTGGGATGACCTAAATGTACATGTACTCACAGAAATAGCAAATGATAGTACATGTATGTCCGAAGAAACTTCTTAAACATGTTAAACAACTCATATTCAATAATTAGACAACATTTTATTCAAGCTATTATTGTTTTGTGAAAAAATAGGTAATTGTTTATGAATCTTATTTCAGGTATCTGATGTTAATTGATGGGATACAGGATGTATATATGTTAGACAGGGATAACTCTGTGTTTCAAGTTCCTAATGTACAGTTCCCTAAGAGAAAGGACCTGAATGCTAATCTTCAGAACACCCTTGTTGACGGGGTATGTACAAAGATTTTAAGGGGCATGTGTTGTGGCTCAGTGGTTAGCAAGTCTGACTGCTGATCCTCCTCTGGTGTACTGCGCAGGGTCAAGTCGCCCTGCTGCTAGTCTTTACTCTTTAATAGGTAACGTTTTACAGGCATACATGTAGTCATTTAAGGCGAGCTGTCCTATGCTTTAACACAGACAGCTCACCTCAAATGACAATGCCTGGTTTTAATTTTAAAGCATTCTTCAAGTGAAAACACTTATATTTTGCTGTGTTTTTTTGCAGGAGATGATTCTAGATAAAGTCAACGAACAGAATGTCCCTCGCTTTTTAATCTATGACATTATTAAATTTGAGGTAAGTATGCTCAATTACAGCTAGTACAGACAGAGAAATGACATAGTTGACTTGTTGTATGTCCACATTCCTTGGAACGTTTCTTAGGAGTCATTAGGAGTATATGTAGGGCTAAAGATGATCAGGGGTGTCTGTATTCAGGCCGGTCAGGTAAAACTTCCTCTCTTAAACTGATCGTAAACTAACCAACCTTGAAAATTGCCCCTGATTTTTTTTTAGGAATACAGGGTTTTTGTGTTGTAACAACAATTTTTATACTGTGAAATGGCTTTGTAACTTTACGACAAGATAGGGCAAACCTCTCAGGATGGTTCTGTGTGGTTCATTGTGTGATCAGGATTTATATGTAACTGCAATTTAATTGTAATTTATCAATAACTACATGTAGTTGTTGTCTCCTCGGTATGTTACTCCCTCATAACTACTCAAGTTTATCGTCCATTGAAAACTTGTCTCTGAGAGTTAATCTAGTTAGGTTTTAGTTAATCAATTTCCTTGTGCCAGTGTGACTAACTCTTAAAATATATTTAACTTTACCAGGGTATTGATGTAGGAGGGACTGATTTTGAAAGGCGTTTACTATGTATACAAAAAGAAATTATTGGAGCACGACATGCCAAGATGCAGCAGGGTATGCTTGACAAGTCACGGGAGACCTTTAGCATCCGAGCTAAGCCATTCTGGGATGTCAGTTTGTCAAGAAAGGTAAATAGTTTATATAAACCTGATTCTGTCGTATGTTGCATACATGTACATGTACATTGTAGGTGTGTTAACACTCTATTATTCCAATATTGCTAGGGCCTGTGTCGTGGCTCAGTGATAAGCATGTCTGACTGCTGATCCTCCTTTGATGTAACGCAGGGTTCAAGCTGCCAAGTGGACCTGCTTTATAGGTACATGTATGTAAGGGGGTCACAGGAGGTGACTTTGGCTATCTTGGGGGTATTTTTTCCGAGGTTTTCTCTCATTTTTTTCCACCATATTAAATACTACAGAGTCAAAAGTGGAGAATCCGTCATCATGTAAGTGAAATACCCTTAAGTATGACAAATCCCAAATTGCTGAAGTAATCTTAATGTAACTTTTACTTAAAGCTGAATGACGTACAGATTTTTTTACAAATTTAATAAGCACAAAATGGAGTACTGCCTTTGCTTATCCTATACATCATGCAGACCTGCCTACCCAGCGTATTTTGTACGCCGAAATTATGTTCAATACGCCAAATGTATGAAATCGTAGCGGGGGTGGTTTTTCCGGGGTTTCCTTCCTGGTTTTCCACCATCAAGTAGGATTGTCTAAGAAGTGGAGAATCCGTCGTCATAAAGGTGAAATACCCCTGAGTACGACGTTAAACACCAATCAAACAAATAAACAAACTTATTTTGTTCATTAAGTTAATGTTGGACTATTTTTATGTTGTAGTTGCTGGAAGGCCATTTTGCCAAAGAAGTCAGCCATGAAGTAGATGGACTGATATTTCAACCTGGAAAAGAGGTGATACAAACGTTTCAACTAACTTATTTATTTATGTTCAAAGGTTGGCAACCTAAGCTCAGAGAGCAACAGGAGTCAATTTGTGTTTTCCTGTTGTTTTTTTTGTACTGTCCTTGTTCTGTCTTTGATGTTGCCATTAGTGTCAAGGGTTTTGTCCTCAACTATCGTTTGTGTTGTGGTGTCATTGTTTTGTCCTGTCTTTGATTTTGTGAGTGATGTCTAGGGTGTTTTCCACAACCCATTTGACTTTCACGAGGTGGAATACCCCTGAGCACGACGTTAAACACCAATCAATTAATCAATCCTTAAACAGACTTATTCAAGAGAGGTTAAAAAAAACTGTTGAATTGAACAAAGATTTAAAGAAGAACTTGTTGTGGGTGGTTAGGCGGGAGCTTCCTGATGCTCTGGTGCTCTCGCAGCCATGTGGCCTGCATCAGGAAGTGGATGTGTTGTGGTGCCATGTGTTTTGTTCTCTCCAGGCAGCGGTAGTTCATTTTAGATGAAGAACAAAGTAGATGGTCAATACCTTAGAGTCAATTACTCTAAATACTTGACAGAAGGGAGAATGATTTGATTCTCTGTTTTAGAAACAGGAGGCTGGGCGGGAGCTTCCTGATGCCCTGGCGGTCTCTGGAGTTAAGGGGCACCAAGTAGTAGATTTTTTTTCTGTCCTTGTCCTGTCTCTGGAGTGACTCTCAGATTGACCCAAATGGAGCTAGGTCCTTGCAGACATACATCAGGGGTCGAAATAAGCGCTAGTCCGATAGCCCGAGGCTAGGGATTTTTCAGACGGGCTAGTTGTGTCTGAATGCTGCTAGCCCTCCTGGCTAGTTAAACTTTTCAAGGATACAATACATAATTACGACATATATATTGTCGTAATTAAGTCGACAGTAAAGTTTGATAAAATGCATGGTTTATTTTCTGATCTTAGTCTCCCGTATTTACCGTAGGCGCTTGCATTTGCTGTGTAAGGCCGTGTCTATCCTGTAACATGCGCGTCGTTGTTGTTATCATCATTGAGTTAGCAGTAAATGTATTCGGAACTGTGGTTGGTTGAACAATCATATTTCGGCCAATCAGCGTTGGTGTTTCATAACGCGTACGTACTGTCGGTAATGGCCGCCGTCAATCGACAGTCACAGGGCTTGGAAGTATGGAGCGGTTTCTTACAAATTACACGCCGCAAAAGGCAAAAAGACAGAAATTAGAACCAAAGATAAGCAAACAAATCTACGAAAATGAAAACCGGAAGCGTACGTATCTCCCAAAGTGGGGGTTAGAGTTTAATTGGCTACAATTTACGGATAAGATGACATGTGTGATTTGTTGTCAGTACGAAACGGTAGGCACATTTGTGACCGGGTGCAGCAACTTCAAACGGGAAACGATTCTTTGCCATGAGAAATCGGACGGGCACATTATGAATGTTAAGAAACATAATGCAAAGTTAAATCCGGTTGACACCACTGCTGCCAAGACATTGTGGATGTTAAATGACCATACAATTAATCAACTGTGTTTGAAGTTCAAAAATGCTCATTATATTTGCAAGAAAGGAAGGGCCTTTACCGATTACCTGTCACTATGTGAACTTGATGAATTCAAGGGATTAGATATTGGTAGTACCTACAGGTCAGACCGTCAGACAAGAGTGCTGCAGAATTTTCTTACGTCATTGCTGAAGCAGAGAGGCAAAAAATCAGAAAGGAAATAGATGAGGCAAAGTTTATATCTGTTATTTCGGATGGATCAACTGATATTTCAATTCAGGAAGCTGAAATTGTTTATGTCCGGTACAGGCGTCAGGGAAAAATCCAAGTCCACTTTTCTCATGTCAAAAATGTGCCTAGGGGAACTGCCGAAGCTGTTGCTAAGGTTATGATTGATGGTATGAAGAATCTTTGCCGTAACAACTATTCTGATAAATTAGTAGGAACTGGAAATGATGGGGCAAGCACAATGATGGGGGCAAAATCTGGAGCTGTTCAAAGGATCCGCCAAGCAACTGGGCGGACTTGGGTGATTGGGATACATTGTTGTGGAGACAGACTTGAACTGGCCTTCAAAGGCGCATTGAAAGCTAAACTCAATCTATTTGTCAAAGTGGATTCTTTTCTGTTTAATGTCTACTATTTCTACAGAAACAGTAATGTTAATCGTTCAGCTTTGAAGGAGAGTTACAAGGCCCTGAATCAGAGTGTACTGCTCCCAACACGAGTTGGTGGAACACGGTGGCTGAGTCATATGAAGAGAGCATTGCAGAATTTTCTAAGGGGTTATGATGCCTTTGTTCTTCACTTAGGACAGGTAATTAAAAAATTTGAAATATTTAATAAAATAAAAAACATTGTCATGCTGTTTTTATCTCTTTTAAAACAAACAAAAGCTCCGTCGTCATATAGGTGAAATACTCCTGAGTACGACTTTAAACACCAATCAAACAAACAAACAAACAAAAGCATATGCTGCATTTTGATTTCTATGGTCTTGTTAAAAAAGCAGGTAATAAACTTTTGGAGTTAAAGAAAAATTGGTTAAGTATATTTATAACTTGTGACTGTCTGAATTAGACATGATTAATAAAAATAACAAAACTAGGCTCTGTTCTTTGTTTTATATATTTTTTTTATTTTTCTCTGTTTTAAGCTTCAGAACAATGATGCACCTTCAGGTCGTACGGATCAGGGAAACAAGGCGAAGAACCTCTTCAAGATAGCGAAGTCTAAAGACGTGTGGCTGATGATGCACTTTTTGATGGATTGTCTAACTGTTTTGTCAGGAATAAGCCAGGCTTTCCAGAAGAAGACTGCAACAGTTTCAGAGATTTCTGAACAAATCAGCTTTGGGGTGAAGAACTTACAGAAACTTAAGTCCAGGTATATTTACATGTTTTGAAATATATATTAATACAAACCATTACTCATGTGGCAGTGGCTGCTTAAACCTTTAATCATTCATTCATTATATTACCTACCTGTGCTGACCTACCCAATTTATTTCTAAATGTGGTGATGGTATACTCCTTGTCTCGCTTACATGGCTTAGTCAATCTGTATAAATGTATGCTGGTGATGGTGTTCTTCTTGCTGATTTGTAGAAATGCTTTACTGCATTGTGTTGTAAAACCATAATCACTCTTTCATCTTTACTACATTGCACTAACTTGTCTTGTGTTTTGCTTGTTTGTAGTTGTCATTAGACCATGCACTTTTTTAATTTATTGTATGCAGTGATGGTGTGAATTTGAGAAAGGTTGTAGCTAATGATAATCAACCTGACTGCTTATCTGGATCTGAAAATGCTTTTACTGCGGCACGTCCGAAATTCATAGATTCTGTCATTGGTGCCATGCAGCGACGCTACTCTGATAACACTGGCATCATGAAAGCATGTGCAGTTGTTAACCTTTCACTTTTGCCTACATCTGAAGAAGATATTCAAGGTTACTTTGTAATGAAATAAGATTTGTTGATTCAGAAAAAGCATTTAGTTAGTAACAAATATGTAACTTTGTGGAGAACATTTACTAAACGTTAATTATTACTTTTTTCGTTTCTTTCAGTGTCGTTTAAGTTATAACTTAAAGTATGTACATGTAGTGCATTGTCCAAATAACTATTGGTCCCCTGAACTTGGAATATATGAATTATCTCCTGCTTATTAGGTTGTCTTGATAAAAGTAGGTACTAATTTCCTACCACAGTGCAGACCATCATGCAGTCAGCAGCTCAAAAGCTAGTATTTCACTATCCCTGGGCCAGTAGTTACTTCAACCCCTGACTTATTAAATGTAATCTGATCATATGAAACCTAAATTTAGCTTTTTATTTAGGATATGGAGATGAAGCTATTGCTACCCTGGTGGACCACTTTCATGATGGACTAGAAGCGGCTGGGGTTGATTGTGAAAAGTGTGAAGTCGAATGGACTGGACTGAAGCACCAGCTCTTAAACAGGTACAATATGCTAAGCATATAGTTATATTCTATGCATATCTATTCTTCTATTTAATCATGTATCAGCACACGGATAAAAAGTGTAAACTAAAACATCCAACTCTTGTCATTTTTCTAAAATTTTACTCTTATTTACAATTCAAACCAACAAAAATAATTAAAATATTCATTAATTTGTGATCAAATGACTTGTCATGCTCAATTTATTGTAGATTTGATAAGCCTCGCCAGTCCACATGGGTTGAGGTTAACCAGAGGCTTGGTGGAGTGTTCCCGAACATTCTTGCTTTGATAGACCTGGTACTGACTATTCCAGCACCCTCTGCAGATGCAGAGAGGGGTTTTACCAGATTGAAAATGGCTAAAAGCGACTGGAGGAGTAATTTGTCGGACACACATCTCAGTGATCAGATGATGATAATGTTGGGGTCTGCTTCACTGCTCCAGTTTGATCCAAAGCCGGCTATCAACATCTGGGACACTGTTACACCAAGGAGATTGCGAGAGATTCAGAAGACAGCACTTCAAGTCTCTGAGTCTGTTCAAGTTCCGCTGGTCAGATCCACAGTTGAGCAAGCCAATGCCCATAATACTTCATTGGCTACAGTGTCTGAGTCTGATAGTGTAGCTTCAAGTCCAGGCTCAACATGCAGCTTGCCTTGTGCTATTTCGGCTATACTGACTGATGAACCAGCCGAGTCATATTACAGTGATGAGGATTATAGTGAAGAAAATGAAGACTGCCTTGATGAAGGACTTAAAGTGGCATACGCCCTCAAAATTCGCTTTTTCAGTAAATTCAGACAGCAACGATTTTAAGTGGAGTCAAAGTTAGTTCATAAACTAAAATAATACCGCAAAAATGAAAATTATTTAATGTGTACTTATCGTGTAT
>JAVFBY010097784.1:0-12124 GCA_034781015.1 Tonicella lineata
ACCACGTCGCGCCGCGCCGCACCGCACAAGTGTGAACAGTACATCGCATATGACATCGCTTGGAGATTCTTCATCGCGCCGCACCGCGCCGCATCGCGCCGCAGGTGTGAATGCACCTTAATCAAACTTGCATGGTGTCAGTATTTAGGCCTGGCAGGATATCGCTTGTGTTGACTTTTGCTTTGCGAATATAAACCTACATGTGGCGCCACTTGGTTCATTTCATTTCCGGACATTTGGGCCTTAATATAGGTGCCCCCCCCCCCCCCCTCCTCCCGACCACAACCAACCCCCACCCAATCCCACCCCATCCCCATGAATTTGGTGTTCGATCGCTAGAAGTTTAAAACTAGTATTATAAAACTATGAAATCTGACTAAAAATTTGTTAAACCCAGGTGTTATTTGTTTGTTAGATATATTTATGAAGTATATGTATATGAAATAATAACGAAATGACCATAGGAAGTTATTAAGCACTTCCTCTGTCTCATATGAAATCCTGTGTCTGGATTGTTTTATCTGTGTAAATACTGACATTACCTAGTGGTTAACACTTCTTACCGGCCTATATTCTAAAAAAACGCACCTTTTACCGGGAGTTATTCTTTCGTGACGAATGTATAGAGAGCTAATAGGCCTACATTGTTACTGATTATTTTTGTAGCCGGGCAAAAACAATAGAGGTATATAGTAAAGTATATAAATTATAGTTGACAGGATGTGACATTTGTTTAAGCATTTAACATTATATATAACAACATACATTCAATGTTATAAATATACAAAACTAATTTTTGTGGCTTTTAGAAAATGACCATTAACAGTTATTTTTTTTTAATTTAATCATTTAGGGATAACATTTTTTTATTAGTTTTAACAGATTCTAGTTCAGGAAATTTTGCAGACGGTGACCTTTATCGGGAATCGAACCCACAACCCCCAGAGTCAGTGGTAAATGTCGGTCATCTAGACCAATCCGCCAACTATAATTATACTAGAACAGACGGAATGTTGACAAGTATATATATATATCGTATTGCATATTAAAATGAAAAAATAAAACAAAAAAAAAAGACACACGAACATAAAAGTAGCAACAATAAAATTTTATTATACTTAACAGTTCATGAATAAATAAATAAATTAAAATTTTATTAAAATAAAAAAATAAATATTGGCCTACATTTTAATTTATTTTATTGCAAATCACTTAATGCCTATACTTATATCGCCATGCGGGAAAAACTCATATTGCATATGCATTGCTGTTACATTTAAAGCAATACATTAAATTAAAAAAAGGATTATTGTCAACAAAATGTCCATAGGCTGTATATATTTCAAAAGAAAGTCACACTGGCACAGGTATGTCTTATAAATTATGTTCTATATATAGAGAGACTCTTGGACTAGTTTCTCAATGCACTATAAACTAGAGTTATGGGTGGCCGATACAAATCTCTGCAGGTATTAGTATTTGTTCTAGATAATACTATATAGAGAGATGTATAGGCCTATATTATGATTAACGCTATGCTTGTATAAAGGAAAACTTTTTAAAATTGTTACAAATATAAATAAATTGTATACTGATATTATTATTAATACTGGCTGTATATAAAATGGTCCTATATTTACACTACTGGCCTTAAATATGAGATTGCAATATACCATATATAATAAATAATATAAAGTCTTACTCAATTGTAGTCTTGATAGCGAACATATAACTTTGCTTTTCGTGAAAATATGGCTATTCAGTCACATAAACTGAGCCAATCAATTTTGTGCGAAAATGTGTATTCCACGGAAAGTATACTGCATGGCATGCACGTTGATGCCGCCTGTTAAATATAACCTTTGTTCACATCAATAACGAAGCGTTATTGCATGGTGTCAGTCTGAAACATTTTTTCCACAACTTTGTTATGTTCAGAATATTTGTCAAACAGTTTAAAGTTAATCTCTGGAAAATATTTGACGTTATCTGAAGCGTCAACGTCTTGACCGTTTACGTGGCGGCTCCAAATCCAGAGACGCGTCCGTAGATTTGTCGTCGTCGTCTTCTTCGTCTGAAAAGACGTCGACGTGTGTAATTACGTTAGGCTCTCTGTTTTCCGTATTCTGGTTCTCCATATTTTCAACGTCGACGTTGATGTCATTTTGTTTGTCATCGTCTTCTTCTAATAATGTTTGTAGATGCTTAATGTAGCTTATTGCCGTGCGCAAAATCTCCACTTTGCTCACTCTTTTGTCTTTGTTATCGAGTGGAATGTGTTCTTTGAGGCGAGAGTAGCCGTCGTTGACGCAACGTACGCGTTCACGCTCACGTTCATTACGTTTTCGGATAAACGTCGGCTCAACAGAACTGTCAATAATGAAGGGAGAAGGGAGAGGAATCATACTGAATGGAGAGAACGGGTCTGGTTTTGACGAAGTCTTGGGAGGCTGGAGCTGAAAACTGAAGCCCCTTGGAATTCTCCCAGGAAACAAAACGTTATCCAACTCTTCGTTGTGCAGCGGTATACCAAGTTCTTCGCATGAAGGAAATGATAATCGCATCGGGCTGTCCGTCCGTGCGTCTGTACAAAAAATATCCGTGTGATTCATTTGTGTTGAGTCTAGGTGGTTAATTATCTGTAAAAAAAAAAAAAGGAAGTCGTGTGTAAATACACAGAAATTAACACTTAAACTGCGGACAAAGGCGTTTGATACAAACTTTTTTTTGTTTTTGTGTAAGATATATTAGGCAAATAAATACATAGTGAAAGTGGAAGCAACTTTAAGTATAAGAAAGCCCAAAGTAAGTACATGAAGCAAAAAAAAGAGAGCTTGAATCTGCCTTTTATATTCTAATACAGAAAAGAAGCGTTTGGTCTGGTACATCTCCAGTTGAAGGAAATTAAGTATAAATTAAATCAAATTCTACAAATAATGTCGAAATTAAAATGACACACTTTCATTTGTAAAATATTGCCGATAGTGCCGGTATGAAGCCCATATTAGAAGGAGTTTATTGTGATATTTCAATATTTTGGCGTCGAATTATATGTATACGAACTCAATTCTTGGCGTGTTCTTCAAACCAACATAGTATAATTAAACACGAGTCTATAATCGAGAAAAAGCAAATCGAAAACCGTTAAAAAAAAACAATGTGTGTTATGCATGCAATATAGGCTCTGGAAATTTCTTGAATAGTTGCTGTATATTGTTTTCGACGTTTTTGTTACAATTTTTTTTTATTAAGAATACCAATTTGGCAAAGATAAATGTTTTCCCAAACTTTTTCTTTTTTAAAGGAGTTATCTTAAAAAGGCACTTTCACCTAAAATAAGGTAGACTTTTTTTGAGTAATTGGAGAATTACATGAGTTACACTTATTTTTTGTCAAGAAGTAGAACTTATAATCTTTTCGTTAATTCCACCCCAACTTTCCAAGCTATATTATACAAGTAGTGGTTACGCATTATAATACAGCGGTGTGGGTTATGGCATGGCCATGCCCCTTCATGATTTGAACTATGAAGCCTTCGATAATATCAAAGGCTTTGAAGACACATTTATAAATGCTCGCTATGCCATATTCCAGAAGTGGAATAGGTTCAATTCAAATTAGTGCAGGTTTTCTTTGGCCCCGTACAAGCTAAATACTCGTTGAACATTTTTGCTTTATTTCAACAGGTTCAATTCAAATTAGTACAGGTTTTCTTTGGCCCCGTACAAGCTAAATACTCGTTGAACATTTTTGCTCAACGGTATTGTTTTAGTTTACAAAAAAAACCTGTGATACTATACGTAGAAACCTAATTTTGGGTGACCGTGTCTCTTTAAACGGAATCTAAAGTGATATAGGCTAAATTGAACGGTTTCGTAAATTGATGGCCACTTACGGAATATTCTTTTCAATATTTAGTTGATTAGACATGTAAACAAATGAATAATAACTATGATTTTGATTGAAATTTAAGTGAGTTTGGTTATGTCCGGTTACGAATTTAATAGTTCCTATTTGTATATTATTTATTTTATTTTTAGATAGAGCATGTAAAAAAGAAAACAAAGGAAGAAAGTATAACAAAAAATCATTTCTCAATCACAGTTTTATCAATCACTTACATTTTATTTAAATAAATTTACCTAACACTTATGGCAAATGAAGTTATTTGATTTATCGAAATGGTTCCAATATATATATATATCCAATAATAAGAAGGTACCAACTTTTTCTTTATAATATATAAATATGAAAAATGTACTACTTACTATAAAATAGCCGTCTCCAACCAAAGTGAGATGGAAAAGTCTACCAGAGCTTTGTGGAAAATAAAAAGAGTTCCCTCTTCTTGTGAGAAATAAAAACTTCAATTTGTTCCTGATTATGTCCGTTTGTTTTCAAATTCTTAAGAACACTGAACCAGAATTGAAAGTCCAGCCTATTTATATTGTTCTGTTCCAATACACAACGCATGGAGCAATTTGTAAGCACTGACCAATGCTTCAGCGAGAACGCTTCTGATTGGTTGAGCGTTCTGCTATAGCGCGCGCAACGCTCGCACGAGGATTTCAATCAATAGCACGAAATGTTAATTTTTATAGGCGCAATTGGAAACGTTTTTGTCCTTTTTCTGAAGTGCTGTGATGGAAGCAGATTTAACAATAGACACAATTCTTTGATTTTGATTGTCCCTTTTGCTTAACTGGCTAAGTATTAATTTATTTATCTGACTGGGAGGCAGTTTTTAATTTCCACTATAAACGGCTATATGCTATATGCTAAAAGCCATATGGTAAAATAAATATCCAAGGCAATTAAAGAAAGATATATAGAACGTGAAGCCATTTGATATAATTACCACCTGAAATATATCTTTTCAAAAAGGTAAACCACGAATTTTAAATTAATTACTAAATAAGGTAAGCAGAAATTAATTTCTCGGCATGGAGTATAGGCCTATATGTGCATTTAAAGTCACCTTTTCTCTATAAAATAATTACTGTAAAAAGAGAATTGTATCGTTATATGACAGAAACGACTATCCCCAGTGTACAAGTAATAATAAGGCTTGAAGATATAAATAATAATATGACTTCTAAAATATAAACAATATTCAGACGTTGGAGCCATAATATGACTTTAACACTATAAATAACAATATAAGCTATTTACATTAAAAAAGGTTCAAATGTAAATAAAACTCGACTGAACTTATTCTTGAACAATATAGGCTTGAAATTATAAATGATGAAAGTTGGAAACCCGAAAGAATATAAATATAGGAAAAGGTATTTGTAAATAATAGTATACGGTTTATTAACAGAAATAATAACATATTCAAATTTACAATAACGGGACTTGTACATATATAAATAATGATAACAAAAATAAAAGTATAAATAATAATATACGGCAGCTTATTATAGGATGGAAATATAAATGGCCACACGTTTTGTACGTAAAAAAAAAGTATAGGACTTAAAACTGTATAGAATTATATAGGATTTGAAACTGTTGATATTAAAGGGAGTGAAACTGTTATTAATATAATAGGGCTTGCAACCTTATATATATCAATAAGGCTTGGAAGGGTTTGACGATTTTAAAGCACATGCAGCTGGAAACTAATCAGCATAGGTTTTGACATTTAAATTACTGTCATAGGACTTGAAAACAGATTATAAGACCTTGAAACTTTCAATCATAATAGGGATTAACGCAGCTATAAATATTATCAGAGCTCGAATTGAATGTGTTAACATTTTAAATGATAAAAAATATAGAAAATTAAAATATTAATAACTTTACAACTAACGCATGTAAGTGACATTTATATTTTTCTATATAATAGTCTGATGCACCAGCTTTTATGAAATGTCGAATAACTCCAAAAATGTGTAGCCTTTGGCATAATTTTACGATCAGTGCGAAAATAATATCAAAACGACAAACGCCAAAACGGATCGAGGAACGAGGTCCATCCTCAATAAATGCGTTTAAAATCGAAGTCATTTCATTTCAGTTCATAAAATTCTCGTAAGGTTATTCAACTTTAGCGTTTAGTAAAATATCCAACAAGATTTTGCATTAGTTAAACCCTTGACAGATTTCCGGTACACGGTCGCGAAACCGCAGTTCTTCCGTGAACATCCGTGGACGATGCGCGTCCACGAGTCGATCCTTCCGCGGTCTCTAAGTGGAGCGTGGTTGTAGAATAAGCTGGTGATTAAGATTGGAACATGATCAACACAAGAATGTCGACAGAGATATTTGATCGCGCTAATTGATTAGGAAAGCTCATCTCCAACTCGCCACAGACATTACACAGCACGTGCCACACTCTCCACTAAGTAGCAAAAATACTCGCTGGCGCATCCTCACGGATTGTGGAGAGTGTTTATTCTGCAAAAGAAAACAATATTCCACGGTAATCCGCATTTGGTATGTGGCGATTTTATTTGCGGCTTCACCGTACAATCAATCACCCTCAAAACTTAAAGACGATCCTTTGTTCTTATTTCCCCATTATTTATATTTCTTTCTCTTGAAATGATCGATTCAATATTGCTTTGAAATAATCCGAAATCTGTTCATATCAAAGATGCCTTCTTGCTCATTTAGAATGTGAGCTAAATGAAGCTAAACATTACAATGCTTTTAGAAATTTAAACTTTTACTAAGGTCTGATCTAATAATAATAACAAAAATATATGAATACAATTTTGTTAAAAAAAGACTAATTTTTGTCGAAGTTTTAAGATGCCCCTAAAACTTCTGAATTTGGTTAAGAAATAAATATATCCTACCGGTGTAGTAAATATTAAATCAAATGGCCTTCTTTGCACCAGTTATAAATATTAATTAACAAAATTGTCATGGATTTACCATGTATTTCTTAGTGTTCACAACATAGGGTAAAAACGAGATATTTCGCCCATTTACTATAGCCTATAATTATATGCTCGCGAAAGCCTGTATTGAAAATGAAAATCTAAATGTAGATAAAAACATACCAACTTTATAATCAAAACCGATTTGTGAATGTGTGAGAGACGTGACAACCAATAACAGAAATTGACATGTCCTCAAGTGGCTGTATGTATATAGCTGCCAGTTACTGGACAAAGGACAATTCATCCGGAAATCGATTACGGTTAATGTGGATATCTGGGCACGTGTCGTTCTGTGACGACATCAAACTTACCTGCCAGAAATGGTCGCAAAATGCATTTATTTATTTCAGTTGATAAAATTAATTCTTTCGTCACGGTTCAATGAAAATACTATTATATAGATTTTTACGCTGGCCTTAAAATATGCCACAAGCTCAATCTAACAATTTGGCTGGGGGTTTTAATGAAATAATTTTATTAATATATTTCTGATTCACAAAATTAATTCTTCTGCTATGCTCGAATAGATGTGATATAGTATTATGAAGGCTCATTTCTGTAAAATCGCAAAAGGAGATTAAAATGGTTCATCCCTATATGAAAAAATGTTGCTCACAGAAATCAAAATCACGATTCAGATATCAAAATCACGGCGCTGCAGAAATAAAAATCGCGCTCAAAGAAATCAAAGTCGCGCTCACAGAAATCAAAATCGCACTTGCAGAAATCAAAATCGCGTTGGCAGAAATCAAAATCGCGTTGGCAGAAATCAAAATCGCGTTGGCAGAAATCAAAATCGCGCTGGCAGAAATCAAAATCGCGCTGGCAGAAATCAAAATCGTGCTGGCAGAAATCAAAATCGCGCTGGCAGAAATCAAAATCGCGTTGGCAGAAATAAGCCCCCGCAGTTTAAAATAGTGAAAACCAACTTAAATTCGCCACAATAATCCAAGGATTTCATTTAAGGTTACTGATTCAGTGTTTTTCATTTTTAGAACAGCACCTTAATTTGTCTGTAAAAAAAATATATCGCCCTCCGTTCCAAACTGTTGAATTAGGCCCATATATGCTCTCCTTCCCAAAACGGATCTATACAATCTTATTTCTCTTATTTTTCGGACATTGTGGCGATTTAATGTCTTACGGTACGTTTTACGATTGTCATTGTCACATGAAGATTTCGTAAATGTTGATAAATGTGTCCCCATTGATAATTGGGTTTTTGTTTTAACTAATTGCAGTTGATTTGTTTGCCGTAGGGGAGAGCGGGGATAGTTGCAACAGTTATTTTTTTGCCAAATCTGGCTGGAGTTCAAGATATTTAAGCATCACCTGGTGAGAGTGTTTTTGATGCTTGAAGTAAAACATGAATTAAAGGAAGCTAAGATAAGCTGATTGGATAAATGATCTAAAATGAGTTTTATTAAAACTAAAAAAAATCTGTAACTACATGTATATTATAACAAACACTTGGTCCGAAACTCCTTCGGCTGTAGCACTCGGAAGTCCTCGAATACCTTGCGCACATGACCTCGGACGTGGTACTTTTTGCCAGCAAGTGAAAAACATAGTCCACGTTTTGCAGTTATGTGAACAAGAATGACGTCCAGCACAACGCTCAAAACTCCCGTCAAGTTAATTCCGACAGGGCAGTGTGTATTGTGTGGCATCCAAGGTTTTTTTAAGTGTAAGGATAACCACCATACACGTCACTGGCTACATAAAAGACGAGACAGAAAAAAGACAAAAAAGAGCAAAAAGCGACACAAAAAACAACAATCTACTTTCTGATGCCCCTTTAATCCAAGAGCACCGGGGCATCAGGAAACTTCCGCCAAACCACCCGCCTTTGAAGAGGAAGAAGATCAATATTGGCAGAATCTATAACAAAGTTTTTTTCTCAAAATATTGACTAATAAAATACAAAATTCCAATTTTATCAACTTCGCGTTTAATTGAGTCAGTAAGAATATAGAATCTATCACAAATTTCTATCTCTTTTTAGGATATTTTTTCAAAAGTATTTATTGATCTTACAGATGACTGCTGTTTGTTCGCCCGAGAGTCTATCGGGATTCCAAATAATTTGGTAGTGAATGTTGCCACCTGTTAGTAACATCACGAGCAAACATAGCTAACATCCATATAGAGGGGTTTACCTGTTCACTATACAAATGTCGTCAGTCGTGTGCTGTGTTTACACGGTTACCTGGCTTGAAACAGTTGGATAATCCATAAAATATATATATTTTTTTATTTATTTATTTCAATTCTGTATGTGTATGAGACATACTCAATCGAGAAATTATGCAAAATAAGTAAATAAATCCTTTATTTTTTATTTTTAAATTATAGGCTGTAATAATAAATACAGGTTATAAAACAGAAAGCCCAAATCACTCGGACACATAGTCTCCAAGCGACTATTTCAAAAGAACGGCTGGTTTTATTTTCCTCACATCATCGTTTTCCCAACGTCCAGAGGGCACGTATGCAAACTAAACCACTTTACTTGACATTTCCAATACTGTAATTGCGAAGGCTATTGCAACATGTGCTACTCTCAGTTAAACCTTTTTTAAAATATTTTAATTACATTTAAATAATACAGGACATTAACATACATTAGCACAACATGGACTGGACAATACTTACAAACATACATTTTGACAGAAAAGCCTACGTTGAATTGTCTAAATAAATCAAAGTATTACATTCCCAAATCGTTGGTGACCAAATTTAAAACCGGTGCATTCTCTCAGGTTTTTAGACATATTTTTTTTTCCCCTTGTAAGGATTTCATTAAACTATATATTTTAAATTAATTTTGTAGTTATGTGGAAAAACAAGATATGACCATTGAGAAGTAAATGACCTGTAACAGTACTGTTTCTTTGATTACGTTTTTTCATATACTTACGGTTATTTCACTCATATGTCCGTATACCAGCACAACTGATAAAATTAATCACTTTCAACCCCATTTGTAACAAACAGAGCACCACGCATTTGGATTACTCAGACGTGTGAGAATTTTTAGTTTTCATTAACAGCACATTAAACAAACATCACACAACGTAAATCAGCGCAGTGTTACATATACTGGAAGCATCTCAGTTAAACCAACCTATACCAAAGACATAAAACACAAAACCAAACCAACAATAGTAAAGAGATATGGTCGTCCAAAATAATGTATTTTCGCGTAATTATAGAATGACATGAGTTATATTTTTTTCTCATGAAGCAACAGTTAGCAGCTTTTAGTTAATTCCATTACTAACTTCCTAGACAAAGTAGGAATTCAGAAATAACTGAAAGTATTCAATTTTAATATGCTTCCAGAATATTAAAATGATGGCGGCAACTCCCGTAGGCCCCTATAGCAAGGCTTTGAATGTCATTTATACCTTAGCATAACAAAAGTCTTGTGAGTTTGATAGAAAAAAATCCGCTATTATTCTCGCAAATTATTGGTATCTAATTAAAACTTACCTTAACGAAGTTCTTCGGTTACAAGTTAACTGTCGCGGAAACGTGATACAGCAGGAGATTTTTTAATCGAGCGACGGAAAATGAAATTCTAACAATATCGGTTGTCATGCCCTCTTTACTTTGACTGCGAATTTTTACTCGTACAAACTTAAAACACAATGAAAAAAATAATAAAGTAGTGTTTATATTTACGGACAAACGTGCATAATACGTAAAAGCTGAGCAATCGGAATATGTCTTAATTATAATGATATTGACTATTATGCGCACTTTATATGTCGTTTTAATTGACCGTTATATATAATTTCGACAGAAACATCTATAAATAAGCGTGAATGAAGTGATTTGACCATACAACAAGTTATCTATTGGTGTCTCGTGTGTCCATGGTAACATTAGAAAAACTCTCATCACTCAGGTTTTACTGAATATTAAAAACAAAAAAAAATATTTTTGAATAATTTATAAATAAAGGTCAAAGTATCTATTCCTTCAAGTGTACATATTCAACCGCATTGATTGAGTAAAAATGTGAAAAGAAAATTCAAAAGTATTGACGGATGTCTGATGTTTGGCTGTCTGTTACTTCCACGGTGGATTACCATTCTAATGAAACACAGTAGCTTATATAACCCCAGATTGGTAACATAAACAACAACATAGGCCATGCACCTGCAGTGATTCACGTTTGAAATAATAAAGCTTGTAAAGATTCTTTTCTAATGGGTCAGATTGGATTGATATCACAAAAGTGAAATGGAAAACTATATACAATATACAACGGTGGCTCATTAGTGCCTCGCAATTTCATGTCGATTTTATGTATGTTTCTTCATCTGTCTGTTGCAAAAATGCAAAAAATTAAAGTGAAACAAGTCCAAATTAAAACGATTTTCGAGAAAATTATTTTTTGAAGTACAAGAAATAGTTTTTAACAGTCTTAACTAAAAATGAGCTTCGCAAAAAATTAATATGAAAATCAAAAAAAATAAAGTGAAAATTACAATGAAAACACAGAAAAGGCTTGCAATATAAGGACCACATTATACACCTCGGTGTAAATTAATTTTTAGCCGCGGTGTACCATAGTTCATTTTCATATAATGATTCACGTATGGAATCTACTAATGATTCAAGTCTGTTTGTCTGTGTGCATTCAACTTTTCAATATTATGCAGATAAGGACTTTTTACAAGGTGATTATGCCGTGGTATTGATCCAAAGAAAATGTATTGACCCAGGCGTCTGCTCAGGTCAATACATTTTTGGGGTCAATATCAACAGCTAAATCACCTTGTAAAAGGTTCATAAGTGTTTTATTACATACGAAATATTATATCAGTAGAACGTTTTTCGCCATCGTCGACAGTTTACCGACGAGTTTATTTATAACTTTTACAATATTGTGCATGACAGAAGCCCAGTTCCCAACCAGCAAATGAACCACCTTTGTACAGCTGGTATGAGATATCCTGCGCAATTTGTAGATTTTCATTTGATATACAACACACTTACTAATCCGCCAGTGATATAAATACACACCACATTGCCGACTTATAGAAACTGTTATTTAACATGAATTGATGAAAATTGAAGCAACTAAAGCGCGTATTGAGCTTTTGAATATTGACATATTCGTGAGTTTTTAAAAGGATGACCCCACAGAGGGTAGTGTCGGATTATTAAAATGTTATGTCAATGCTATGTTGACAAATTACTGTTCCTTTAGAGTGATA
>JAVFBY010097895.1:0-12123 GCA_034781015.1 Tonicella lineata
ACTTTGACACCACTTAAAATCGTTGCTGTCTGAATTTACTGAAAAAGCGAATTTTGAGAGCGTATGTATCTTTAATTCTTGTCGAATAGACATGAAATTGTAACCAAGGCAGATGGAATTATAAAGTTTACATTTCCTGGAATCATTCAAGAAAAGTAAATTAGATTTGATTTATTCACCCATGCATACAAACAATTTGTAGAGGGAATGAAGCTCAATTGAGCTTGGTACATGCAATCCAAGATTTTCTTGTACAAACATGGCAAGAAATAACACAATCTCTTTGTTTTGCATGTCGTCTGTTGTCTTCAGATTGACAGTTGTGGACAAATGGATAACAATGTTCATAATCACTCACACATTCTCTTCCATTATATTAAATATAAGTCCATCTGATAAACACAACTATAGGTTTTGGTATTTACTTTAAAGACAAATGTATAATTATTTAAAAAGTTTAACAACATTATTTAACATATTTTTTTTGATCACGGACATTAGCGCACTAATCTCAAATCATGTTAAAGCCCTACTAACCGCTAGACGAGATGGTAGCTTAAACAATATAAGCACACACTTTTTTTTATCACTAAAATGACATTTCGTAAAATATATAATGCAACTTTTCCCGTTTTTGTAATAAGTCATTTGTATCTAACAGTGTTAGTTTAAACTAGTCGTGCCCAGTTATCGTACGGGTACCCAAGTAAATACAAACCTTTACTTTGCTTTTAAAGACAAATAGGACATCAAAACTTTCCGTTTATGGCAGAAATGGAATGTTCATAGCTTTTTCTGTTTGGGAAAAATAAAGAAACTCGCCGAATTTCCTTTTATAAATAGCTTTAGCCTATTAAGCGGTTAGTGGGCATTTAAGACGTTTAAATAACATGAGTTGTCTCCCATTGACGGTTAGGTTGAATATCACTGTCAAAATGGTCAATAGAGTTATTGCCCCATATTCGTCACACACTGTAGAATAAGGATTCCCTACAAATAAGGCTGTATGTTAAGAACTAACATATTTTTTCTGACACCAGCCCTGGTAAACATTCAGCACTAGATCTTCAGGCGAGATGTGATTGGGTGTTATTCAGACATAAGATTTGGCAGGTCGGTAGAGCGTACATAAATGTTTACTGGAATTATAATATTTTGTGAAATATAAGCCTTGATGATTTGCAGTAACAAAAATAAACTGATTTTTAATGAGTTAATTATTTAGCTCCTCTGAGTGTTTGCTTTTTGACATTTAGACACGAGTTTAATTTGACGGACAATAGCTTAACATTTGAATGAGCAAGCTATATTTATTCTACATGTATGCTTTATATGTTAATGCCTAAATATCCCTCTTTGTTTGAAGGTATGTTACTATGTTCAATAATTTTTTTAATACACCTTGCAGTCGGTTAATTCTGCAGAATGGCTACATATTTAGTATAGGAATTTAATGATGGTTCTAACCCTGTAGAGTATAGGTGCACATTTTCCTGTGTCTTTATCAATTACATAATTTCCATTTGGATCAATAACGTTTGTCAATAGTAAAGAGTTTAGAGAGGGGTAGGCAGCTGGTTATTCCAAGACAGCAAACACTGTGCATGATGTGTAAAATGAAATCAATTGAAAACGAATATCACTTTGTCGTGGTTTGTCCCTACTACAGAGAAATTGGAAAAACATATATACTGAAATTTATGACTTGGCTAACATTAGCTAAGTTTAAGCATGTAACGGCCTCAACCAACAAAAAACGAATTATCAATCTAAGTATGTATGGTTATTATGCAAATGAGAAAAAAAATGTAACATAATAAATATTCAATAGCATAGCACCACCATTTATTATGTAATTTATATATATGCTGGTACTCTGTATAAATGTGTGTACGTCAGCCACGCCATTTTCTTGGAGATTGGCCAGGAGCTGTAAAGAACCAAAAGGCTCAATACATTTTATTTGTATTAGTAAAATAAAAATTATTATTGAAAAGAAAAGCTATTTCTCTAGAATAAGAGCGAAGGGCGCAAACAAAAAGGGCATATCCCATGCATTTAGCCTTTATAACAAATTCTTTCTCAGTCCGAATAAGAATATCCTTTAGGATGATGATCAGGTTCATTTCGCTAACGCCGACATTCCGCTAACGTATACGAAAAACTAGAAAAATTGAGCATGCGTCAGCGGAAAAGTGAACTTTTAGACATACGGATTATAAGGTATTAACTAGAGGGTAGCCTCATAAATCATCACATGTGGTATTGATTGAGAAAAAGAAAACTAAAGACATGATGCCTAAAATATTCTGTAACAGTTACATTTAACATGTATTTATTTAAAAAGACTTATTGACATTTTTATAATAGCTCATAAAAAATCGTCTACACGAATCATTTGCACAAAATTGATAAAAGGTGCATGCGCTGCTTTATCAGCGTACTCTAGCAACGTATCCGACACATGTTAGAATTGTTAAAAAAAAAAAAAAACATAGAGTGCTTTTCTTGCACTAGCAAGGCAGCAGCTCTTCGTATACATTGTTAAAGTCTACATCGGACTAGTATATAGGCGAACTTCTGGAAATATCTCAAATATAAGAAGGAGAAAATAATTAGTTCAAATAAAAACAACAGAAAAATTCCTGTATGCCAAACCCCGAGAAAATATGTTTGTCCTTAAAAAGTTAACGGAAGACACCGTCACAACTACTCGTGTTCTCCGGGCCCAAGTAACGATGGGGACCTATAGCCCTATGGTGTCTTCCGTTAACGCCGGCATTCCGGTGACGGCGATTCCGCTAACGCATACTCAGGGGATTTGGAATCCTTGTGAAATTCCCTTTCCAGAAATTCCTACTTCAGCAATTTTGACCTATCGGTTACTGAGCTATGGTCATTTGAATATTGGCGGCCACGCCCATTTTGGCCGAAATCCCCAAAATTGGGTGGGCCGTATCTCAGGAACCGTTAGTCCGATCAAGCTAAAATTTGGAATATCAGCTTTTTCAGCCCAAATAAGCAAATGAACCAAATTTCAGCAAAATCAAAACGGGGTACGGTTTACTTTTTACATTTTTTGGGGTGATTTGACATGGAATGACCCTACTACATAAAATCATTGAAATATGAATTTGTCGGTAAAACCTCCTTTTGTGTGACAGCGTCTCTTCAAGTGAGCAGAAAACAAATTAAGACCTCAACTGATATTTCAGTTCAATTGGCGTTTGGTTTGTTGACTTCCTTCACTCTGGTTCTGTCTGAGCTAAGACAAGAAGCTGATATGTTGGACTGGTTTGTCATGTTTTCCATCCCCTGCTGGGTGTGGGTCTTAGTTATTTGTTTTCTCTCACATTTAGGATTCCCTTTACCCATTGGCCAGCACTCGTTGGCCTAGCACGCTTTTATACGATTGAAAAAAAACCCCAAAAACAAATGGGAAAGCCCCCAATCCATCCAACAAATAAAACAAATCTCTTGCCCAAAATCGATTTAAGAATGGACTGGATGTTAAAACATTTGTACCTATTATTTTTTGTTTTCTGATTTAGACGAGGAGCTTCCTGATTTACCTGTGGCTGAGAAATCTATAGAAAAGAAACTAGATGGTAAGTGTAGAGCACAAGTTTAATTAAACAGCATTGTGAATGGGCAGTAATATGAGAGATTTTCAATAATTAACTAATCAGGGGGTCGAAATTTACATGTATTTGCAGGACATTCCTTGTTAAAATTCAAATTGTCCTGTTTTGTTTTTATGTTAAATTTGGGGACAACTTTTGATCTACATGTATGAGTGGGTGATAATAAATGAAAATCGTTGTCACATAGTTTTCATGTTACATGTATTTAGTGAGCTTCCTGGTGCTCGTAGAGCTAGGGAGAATCAGGAAGACTATTTGTTGTAGTGTTATTTTTTTTCTCCTGTCCTGTCCGGTCTTTGATTTTGGCATTGATGTCAAGTGTTGTTTCCTCCACCCATTGTTCTGGCGTACCATTGTATAATAGGTGAAACAACCATTTGGGCGGTATGCTGTCATGTTACGTAATAATGGACACACCCTTGAGCACGGTGTTATTACCAACCAACCAAGCAATCAATCTATCAACCTGGTTTCATTTTAGTTACAGGTATTAATGAAGGAGCCAGTGGATCTCGTTGTAATGCTACCAGTGTTGCTAGGCTTGGTCAGTCAGAACCCAGTGTTGCTAAATGTGGTCAGTACTCTGGGAGGACCCTGAGTAAAGGACCTCGTGGAACCCTGATTATCTGTCCGCTCTCTGTGATGAGTAACTGGGTGGTAAGTGCAGTGTTAGTGCACCTGTAAAAGGAATTGGTTTTTCTTCCTCTACTTTATAAAAATAAGTAGGACCCAGCTGTGCTCAGGCTAATAAAATTCGTAGTTATAAAAACTGATGAGATTATTATGTTTTGTATTACCGTCTTTAGGGATAAATATTAGTTGCCAAGACTGGAAAAATCCCAGTTGTTGATTCCACTTCTCGTCTGTATTTTCCACAGTGTCAATATTTATGAAATGATGTTTTATTCCTCATACTCTTCCCTAGTGTCCCATAATGTGCCAAAGCTTAAGCATCTGTGGACTTTTTTTGTCTCTCTTAATAGTAATGACTGAGTGACCCCCAGTTTAAATCAATAGTGAAAAAAATGACTTCCTACAAACTTACGTTTTATCCTGAAATTTCCCAAAATGGGCCAAAATGTCACTATTGGCTACTGCAAACACTTTCTCTTATGAGTTGTTTTGGGTACTCTACAAATTATTCTGTCATACCATTTGCAACCAGTAGCTTTTAAAGAGTTACATATAAAACACACTCCAGTTAGAAGAATAAGTTGGGATTTGTTCTTAACTGACATGACTGATTGTCTGCAGATTCCGGACAAATTTCCTGATGGTCTCCTGTTGTGGCTCACTGATTAGTGAATTTGTTTGCTGATCCGCCTTTGATGTAAAGCACAGTCGCCCAGTGGACCTGTTAGATATACGAGGGAGTTGCACAAGGTGACTTCGGCTATCTTGGTGGTTTCCTCTCGGTTTACTACCAATATATTAAATAATTCAGACTGAGTAAGAAATGTACAGTACAGCAAACTTCAAATTTAAAATCCTGACACATCATGGCCAGACCCT
Source organism: Tonicella lineata (assembly GCA_034781015.1). NCBI lineage: Eukaryota > Metazoa > Mollusca > Polyplacophora > Chitonida > Mopaliidae > Tonicella > Tonicella lineata. The sequence goes on from JAVFBY010097895.1 coordinate 5,157, forward strand.
GATTCATCCTACAATCACCATATGGCCCGCATTTAGTCATTATTCAATCTGTTTTTTATCAGTGTCCGGCCTGGCGCATTGCGGAATGGTGGCCGGACCTTCCGTCAAGGCCCGCGTAGGATGGATCAGCATGCATCGGGGTTGATCAGGGTCTGGAAATAATATGTGCTTCAGTATAGATCACCATGGCCGGATGGTGGCACCAGGATCTGTCAGGGTGAGTCAGGATGAGTCATGGTCCGGCCACCATCCTCGAACCTGGAGGATGGTAGTCAGCACTTAGTCAGGATCCGGTCACTATTTAAGTATGATGCGTCATGGTCCAGCCGCCATCTGCCCAGGATATTAAATTTGAAGTTTGCTGTACTGTAGGAAGTTATCCGCGGACAAAGTCTGCACTGACCGCAAACTGCCTATTCATCTGCGCAGAAATGTGGCAAAACACTGGAGTTTAATTGAAGCATTGTGGGATTCAGCTGATGGCTTCCCGAATGACAAAAGTTAACGCTTCGATCTGTTGGTTTTTTACAATTTTACGTCAGAGGCGTACATCACGAAAAATGAAATTTGATTAGTTAAAATTCTAAATAAGTCACAGCCTTAAAATCTTTAAATGTACATGTATATATATTCCAATCACAAAATCATTTGCAAGGTAATTAATAAAAAAAATACTGAACGCATTAGTAACAGGGGCTTAGCCAGAAATCAAAAGTAGGGTGTCCAAAATGGTCCTTTTCTTTTTCTTTTTAAAGAACTGGGTGTCCAATTTTCACAATTCCCTATCACTTGTATGTTAAAGTTTCTTAAAACAGGGTGTCCAAATGTGCCAATTGTTCAATTCAGAGCGTCCAGTGGACGGGTGGACACCCCTCTGCCTAAGCCTATGATTAGTAATAATGTATGTAAGCCTTCCTACAGGCCTATAACATTCAACAATGTTGAATAAAAGACTGATTCATATAATTCATTTACATGGTTCATATCATTTTGCAGCGAGTCATGGGGTAAGGATAAAATTTCATTGGCCAACGTACGCAATTTGTCCTGGCAATGACCACACATGTTTACAGCCCGATATATAGGCGATTTTATTTGGTAAAATCAAGACAGTCTTGATGTTCTCTGTGAGCAACTGTGAACAAGAACGCCAGCCAAAAACCAGACACCTAAAAAGGCGCACACTGTGGCACACATGCCGGTTTTTGTCGGCAAACGGCTGCTGGCAAAATCATACAAAAAACCCTGGCTTGTGTGGCCCAGGCTTTAATAAATATTAACATTACTTGGTGTAGTGATTGAAACTTTGTTACCAATTATATTAAGAGGCAAAGTGTTAGCCAGAGGAGTGTCTCCCTGTCTTTGAGACACCCAACTAGCCATTTGAGACACCCAGTTTCAATAAAAATTAACATGGGAATATAGGTAAAATTTAAAATGAGGCACCCTGTTCCTGTTGAAATGTTGGTTTGAGACACCCGCTTCTTGATTAGAGGTTGCCATCCAAACAGAACTTTAGACATTTAGAAGTTGATGATGGTACAGTGTACATGCATTAACAAGAGTCACTTCTCTAACTTTATGTTTATACCATCCTCCACTTCTTAACATCTCACAAATAGCTGGGGGTCAGATACATTCCTGTCACTAATTACCACACTGAGTTACCTCCCTTGATTGTATTGCTTGAGTCCACCTTCATTAGGTGTCTAGACAGATTAATCAAGGCCATGATAATAGAGATCAACCATTAAAATCAATAATGTTACAATGCAGCTGTGTGTGCATTTATCACGGAGAAGATTAAATGTGTGTCAGAAAAGTTCCAGTCTATAGACACAATGTACATGTATTTCACTTGTAATCAGAAAAGTTTAGTCTAATATAAATATTTGTACTTGTTTGTGTCACTGAAGGTCAAATGTGTGTTAAAAGATGTTCCAATAGCGGTATATCTTTTTACTTGGAATCATTATATCTATTTACGATGCTAAGTCAAGGTTAATATGCTTAGTTTTGGATCTGTGTGTCAACATACATGTAAAAGACAGGATAAGGACAGAAATGAAACATGACACCACAAAGAAAATCTCTTTTCTGATGCCCCTTAGCTTTGAGAGGACCAGGGCATCAGGGACCTGCCCAACTACCTGTCCAAGTGAAAGGCCTTATCATAAAGTGAGTAAAAGTTAAACTAAAGGCCTTGTATTAGAAAGGATGCTTTATCATAAAACAGATTCAAAGTGAAAATCCATATCACAAAACAGAGTGAGAGTGAGATAAAGGCCTTATCAATAAAACAGGAGTCACAGTGAAACACGAAAACACAAGGTCCACAAAATTATTACTTATAGTGGTGGTTGATTTGATAAATGATTTGTACATGGAAAAACTGCAACAAAAGGTTCACAAATTGACAACTTAGTGCTGGTTGATTTGATAAATGATTTGATTATCTCTTATAATTGAACTTTATTAAGCTTGAATGATCATTACTCTTAGAATAAAAACTCTGGAAATGACCAAAATGTTTAAACAGCCCCAAAACACCCCACAGACATGAAATATGCTGGGAAGATTAATACTGAGATCTTAATGATGGGTGACATTTCTTGATGGGTTTTTAAAAAAAAATAAAACTGAATAAAATTGAATAAAACTGAATAAAACTGTTTCATCATTATTCAAACATATACTAATAAGTACCAAACAAATCAGGAAATAAACTTGATGTAAAATAGCCCTTTGCTTAGAGCTGTCGAACGAAACATCTATAGGAAAGTTACTTTGATGAATGTAGTCTGGGATGAACAAATCAATAGATTTAGAGCTGTCTACACCCCATCACTGAAGGTGAAATGTATATCAGATAAGCTCTAATCTAGATAAATTCCTGTCACTTATAATTCTGAGGAGTTATCTCCCTTAATTGTAATGTCTGGGTCTTGGTAAACTGTCTAGACAGAATAAATCAAGATATGGTTAATGGCCAAGAAGATTCCACAGTCTAGTGATTGATTGAATGATTGATTAATTGATTGATAGGTGTTTAGCCTCGTGTTCAGGGGTATTTTACTTATATGATGATGGTTTATTCCAACACTAAACAGCTACACAACAAAATAAATGTGTAGTGTTATACTGTATAGAAAGGTCAATGTTCATCCAGTACTGTCCATATGAAGGTTCAAAACATACCACCATATAACCAGGGTGTTTGCCGATACACTAAAAATAAGGCTCCAGATAAGACATTTTTCAGAGGCATACGATACTCTCAAAAATTTTGAGGGAGGCATATTTAATTTGAGGCAGCCTTGGAAACTAAGAAACTTGGAAATTATTTCACACCTGTCACAAAATTGTGATTATGTTGACATTTATGTCATAATTGACAACAAAATTCAGGCCACAATAAAGCAGAATGTAGTACATCCTTTATAAAAACAAACAATATGTGTTCAGGCAATTACATGAAGATTCTCATGAAGGCAAAACTTTCATGCCAGTGAGTTTGTCGAGTCAGATTGAAATTCAAGCCCCGCTTAGGTTTAACTATCTTCACAATTCTGAAGTAGGTCACATAAACAATGAATATACCATCTCGGTCTAAGCCTTGAAGCCGAAGACACTGTTGGATCCTGGGTGGCAGTAAAAAGACTTCACTGTTGCGTCATGCTGTTATATAGAAAGCTGGGCTGAAGTTTGATTGCTGTCTGTAACTAGGCGTGACACAACATTGAAGTCATTTCAGTGTCACCCAGGATCGGACAGCGTCAAAATCAAACTCTAACCCAAAACAGTCTAATGAAATTGATGCATACGTCTGGACATTTTAAGTGCACATTTGAATGAAAATGATCTGTGTACGCTTGATAAACATTTATAAGGCACATCTGAATTCCAAGGTGTATACATGTGGTATGCATAGTGTAATTCCAGTATTCCCAATCCTTAAAATATGCACATACGACTCTTATCAAGATTTGTGAAAATACTAAGTAAAATAATTTGCAATGACATTAATAGTAATATGTTAACTTACAGGTTGTGAATGGTCAGCTAAGACCAATGAAATACAGACACCCATTGGTGGAGAAGAAAAATGATTTCCAGGATAGATGAACAGTGAACACTCTTCCATGGTGCATGTAATTAATGGGGTGTTCTATTTAACACCAAACATCAATAGGATCTTCCATTATTTCTGTCTGCTTCAAAATCTTCATTCATGATAAAGCCGTAAAAAAAACACAATAAAGTTCTGAGTCACAATTTCAGCCAATGTCACTATAAATGCCAAAATACAAGTTTGTACATGTCGCTCAGCAAATATTATTGATGGCTGAAACTATAAAAGTTCACGATACAACAGATGTTATTGAACTTGAAACACTATAAGTTCGTAAGTCATAACCCAGCAGATGTTATTGATGTTTGAACACTACAAGTTCATAACCCAGCAGATGTTATTGATGTTTGAACACTACAAGTTCATAACACAGCAGAAGCTATGGATGGTTTGAACACTACAAGTTCAGAACTAAGCCGATTCTATTGATGGTTGAACGCTACGAGTTTATAACTCAGCAGAAGATATTGATGGTTTGAACACTACAAGTTCAGAACTAAGCTGATTCTATTGATGGTTGAACACTACAAGTTCATAACTCAGCAGAAGATATTGATGGTTTGAACACTACAAGTTCATAACACAGCAGATGCTATTGATGGTTTGAACACTACAAGTTCAGAACTAAGCTGATGCTATTGATGGTTGAACACTACAAGTTCATAACTCAGCAGAAGATATTGATGGTTGAACAGTCACTACAAGTTCAAAACTCAGCAGAAGATATTGATGGTTGAACAGTCACTACCAGTTCAAAACTCAACAGGTGTTATTACAGATTGAATACTACAATTGTCCCTTGTAGAGCTGTTTACTGACGCCCCCAAAAGTATTTTAAAAAGTTAGACTGCATGGATCTGTATTTTTTGTTTCAGTTTGGTTGGGAAAGTCATCAATGTAATACTTATCATTTTTTACTTTTTGCATTTTTGATGAATCCACATTTGTGTAAAATTCCAAAGACTTTCAGGGATAAATTCCTTTCCATGGAGTCCATAATCCAATCAGAAATTTATATGACAGCTCAGTCCAGTTACAGAACATCACTACATTAAATAGTAGATTTCAAACTGAATTTGTCTATTGTTTGCAAAATTTCTGGATCTACAATTTGTCATAAAAAAACTCCCACCTTAGTAAGTAATTCCAAAAACCAAACTACATGTACTTTGCACAGATCCAAAGTGTCCACTTGTTACTAAAAAAGATTGCAAACATACAGCTTCAATATCAAGCTTCTTCATCATTTTAACAGCATTTTTAGGTCTATGAAACTGATTCTTCCTATAAACAAAACACTAGAAAACGTCAAGTCCAAAAAGTTGGCTATAATAAAAAAACTCTTTCTTTGTAAACAAAAAACTAGAAAACCTCAAGTCCTAAAATTTGGCTATAATAATAAATTCACTGTGCTGACAAACAGCTATACTCTATCTGGTAACCACATGGCTAGTATAAATTTCGATTAGACCATGAGTCATTTAGTCACACTGAATTCCTAGCTTTCATGGACAACAGTACCATACAAACACTCAGTGGCTTTCCAGAAATAGCCAAAGGCCACCAGCATAGGATTTTTGTAAGGTTAAAGATATTTGAGAAATGGGACTTCACAAAGAAATCCTTTACCGGTAACCAAATAAATCCTTACATAAGGGAACATATTGTGACCAGTCGAAGGCAAGCAGAGTGATTTTTGTTTAGCGAATGTATATGACTTTGTTAGGCTTGCAATCTCAGCACCAAATCATGCTTAATTTTACAGTCAACCAGCAATTAGTGTCCTTAAATAATGGTGGAATGCATTAACTTTATTCAGGAATAGTTTTAATTAGCAATCAGACATTGAAAAAAAAGTTTCTTAAAAAAAACCAAAAAGATGACACAAAGCGAGGTAATGACTATTGCTCCTTATGAAAATGTCCATATGGTTGGTTGTGTCTTCAAAACACAAAACTGGAGGGATCTGAAACATGTCCCTAAAACACTCCTTTTAAAATGCCTTTTGTAGCAATTAGCGGCATGTATGTTGGTAAGACACAAAGTCATAGCAGCTGACCAAGTGTTACAGTGTCCAAAATGTGAAAATTGTAAATCGCAGAGTATGAGGTGTGCACCACAAGAAAAACACTGATATTTTCGCTAGAACTGCTTTCATAATCTTCTTTAGTGAAGATGTGAAACATTTCTTCTCTTCTTTTTTGCATAAAATATTTCATGTCCGTATTCTGTGTAAGGTACACTCGCAGAAGATCAGATCTGGTCCAAGGGCTAAGAGACACTAAACCATGAAAGAAAACAGACCAGGGACTAATGCCCATTTTATGGCACATTCAATTAGAGGCAACACAACCAGATATCTTCAGATGTACCAACAAGGTGTATCAAGGCTGTCTATTAAGAGGATCTTAGTTTACATTGATTTTATTTTTAATTACATGTGCAAGTACATGTATTTTTGGATTAATTGCTTGGTGCTTAACAGCATACAATTCTTGAGGGCAAAATAAACCCAGACAACAACTCCGTAATATATCCTAACATTGATGGTCAGTGGGCTAATCAAAGTGTTTATTTGTTCTGACAAGCCTTACATTTGGTAGAACATCAATTGCCTCCATCAGGTGTTATCTATAAATATTTAATGTGCTGTTGAACAGGGATTGTTTTATTGTTTTACTTGTAAATAGACCGAGATACCAGAGAATTTAATCATGTGAAAAGAGGCAAAAGGTTTGATGGTCTGGTCATGTTCGTATTAGGCCAAAACACACTATTCAATATTGCTGCCGGGTCACATCGTGTACAAAATAGGGGGGGGGGGGGGGATAACAA
>JAVFBY010098117.1:0-12122 GCA_034781015.1 Tonicella lineata
TGAATTATCGGAACTAAATTCAGTGTCTAAATTGCCGTCAGTCCCTGTCAGAATCCAGCACAGCATTGACAGCTTCTCCAGTATATAGAAGTGCTTGCCATAGTAACCATAGTAACGAAAGTTACATAGTGCTCGCCATCGTAATGAAAAAACGGCTAAAATCCAATCAAAAACTGGACTGATTTGACACATTGTCATGCTAGATGGGAGCCCCCATTACTGGCTATGTATTTCAATTGCAGACACCCCTCTAGGGGGAATTGCTGACTACGTCAAATGTCAATAGAAAACCACGTGCTTCACCGGCCAAATTTGGCCGGTCCATCTCCAAAGGGTTAAAGTCAGAGAATATCTGCATGCAAAACCTAGAAAAGATCACTTCAGCTTAATATGGCAAAAAACAGGAAACCTCAAAGAAATCACTCCCAAGATAGCCGAATCACCCCCTGTGACGTCGTCAGTGTCATATATCTACATGTATAAGCACGTCTACTGCAGCTTGACTCCATTCACTACCATGACTACATGCACAGTCATGGAGGATTTTAGTCAGATGACCTAATCACTATTCCATGGTACAGGGCCCATCAGAGTACAGTCATACCAGGCCTGTGCTGTAATGGCCAAGGGTCAAACATGTTCGCCTGGTGCTCGCCCAAACTGAAATTTAGGAAACCTAAAACAGGTTACCCAAAATCAACCCAAACATACACGTTTATGTTACGGCAACCCGTTTCAGGTAACCATAGGAGATTTTGGGTAACCCAAAACAGATTACCATAGAAAATGTTACAGCACAGGCCTGCAGTCATACACAGAAAAAGATAGCGATAATATAAACTTCTGCCTCCAAGGCTCTGAAAGTGCTAAATAACCAGGGGCTAGTTTCATAAAACTTTGTGTGTAAATTTCTGTCTTAAAATACGTCATTCTAGACTTAACTTTCATAAAGTGACATCATTTACAATCCATACATGTATGAAACACCTTCCCAGCTCCCTGTTCTATTACTGTTGCTTTTCCGTACACGGTTACAAGGGGATATGCTTGTACATGTTCTAACATTGATGGATTGATTGATTGGGGTTTAAAGCCGTACTCATGGGTATTTCACCTTTATGACGGTGTTTCAACCCTATGGGTGGAGGAAACCACCATTCACGTCACTGGCAACATGTAAGACGAGACAGAAAAAGGGAAAAAAGGAGCAAAAACCGACAACAAAAAGAATCTACTTCCTGGTGCCCCTTAACTCTGAGAGCACCAGGGCATCAGAAAGCTCCCACCCAACCACCCGCTGTACTTACATTAATAACACAGGCATCTTTCTGATTTCCCTTCGTGTCCACATAGCAGCCAATGGGGAATCCTGTTGAACAGTATTGACTACCTCCTTCTACTGTGTAACACCAGGTTATTGGCATGTTGTCTATAATCCTAAAACAACAAATATTCACATTGTTAGTGATTGCTTGGTGATTAAAGCCATGCTCAGGACCTTTAACCTGGTTGTTCAAAGGTGGGTCAACTTGTTACCATTATTGTTTAACGAGGCCGGGTACAGGGCCAGCCTAGGACTATTACTAATTTACATTTCTTAACTGTTAAACATAATCACTCTCCACTGGAGTTTTCATTCATGCCTCTCTCCCTAAGGCTCTGTCAACATGCCATGGCGCGGTGCCTTTGTAAACATTTTTCAATAATAAAATGACCCGTTTTTAAACTAAATTTTTCAAATTTGTACTGCGTTTTTTTCTTATTTGCTTAAATATTAATTCACTGGCAGAGGAAATTCCTACTGATCAGGGCTACTTTGACAGCCTTTGAAAATCTAAAACAAAACTACATGTAGGGCATCTGGAAGCTCTTGCCCAAAACACCCGCCTGTATGCAACATTAACTCTTTCGCTGCCACACCCCTTTAAAGAAGCCCCAACTGCTATGCATTTTTATAAAAAGAGCTTACTTTTTTTGCTTCCCAATCCTTCAATTATATTTCTTAAACATTTCTGTTACCCTGTGTGTGACTGTTTTCATGTTCAATTCCGTTGATTTCTGGCTCATTTTCCGAATCTGAGTCGTTAAATGAAGCTTTAGCCTATGTTAAAGCCCTACCGGGTTTACATCACAGGTCCATTATAAAAAATCTTATTTTTTGGGCAAAATACATGCTCAAATAACAGTATTCGATTTGCAGACATTTTGGAAAGCATAAAGGGGATTCCCCTACAGTACGCTAGCAACCTGAACAGTGCCATCTGGTGGTTAGTCTCATATACATGTGCGTTAACTCCGGTGATGCAATTCATCGACTAACATGACTAAAGTCCACGGTGGCAGCGTATGGGTTCGTCGACTATAGTCAACAGCGAAAGAGTTAACCAGATGCAGCACAACAAAAATGTGACACATTACAATGTATATGACTGCTCTGGACGTTGAAAACTTACTGTTCCTCTTGGAGTTGTTCAAAACATACAGAAGGCCTTTGCCAATGCTTGAGGGTGGGGGATTTACGGAGGAAGTGTGATTGTAATACTCACCAATGATGCTGATAGTTCAATCGTATTCCTCGAGTGAGGAATTTCAAATGATTAGTCTGGTCTGTAGTTCCTGTGTAGGGTCTTGTGCACACCTCTTTACACGACTCATTCTTCATGAAACTTAACTGAAACAAAATCAAAATCAGGGCTTGAAATGTTAGAAATATGTTGCCAGACATTTATGAAAGTTTGTCCTACAGTCCATTTAACACAATTTTTTTTTAAATTTTACTGGACAATCTCAATTTTAACCAGTATTGTTCAGCAAATACATTTGTACATGTAAATTTCGACCCCTGAAAATCATTTATAAGACTTGATGATGAGAGTTTTTACAAGTTACAACAACCATTCAGTTTGTTTGTTTCTTTGATTGGTGCTTATAATAACGTTGTACTCAAGGGTACATGTACATTCCAGTTCTAACTCTGCTCATTTAATATGGTGGGTGAAAAAACATTGGAAAAAAAACACCCGTACATTGTAAATTAATAACCCAACACACCTATAGCAACTCCCTCATAGGCAAGTCCACTGGACGACTTGAACCAGTGCGCAACATCGAAGGAGGACCAGCAGTCAGACATGCTAGCCACTGAGCAATGACTGGAGCCCTGCCATGTATTCAGTGCTCATATTTCAGCTTCACAGAATTTCACGGAACTGATAGTTTCCAGTAGCGTGTTATTACCGTAAAAATAAAAACGGGGCACTAAAATTCCATTTCCTATTATCAGGATTACAATGATAGCCTACTGTTTTTACCGTCAGACAGTACCAAAATTCTGTTGAAAAAAGGGAATCTAAAAAAAAGTTGCCAATCCAATCTGAAATTATTAGGCTTGATATGAAGTCACTTAATGCCTTTATTAGAGTGCTTGTCACGACATTTGTCCTGTTTACTTTACTTCCAGTCTGAAAGTCAATCACACTAAAAATAAACTCCTTAAGTCAACACAAACACATCTGTTAGATTTGTTAACAGTTTTATATATATAACTTTTCTATAAGAATACAAAATAAGTAAATATGGCATATTTTAGCATTTTTCTTTCAATTATTTCAGCACTGGTATCCAGCATACTTATAACATGACAGGGGTCAGCACTCCAAGGGTTAAGTGACTTCATATCAAGCCTGATAAAAGTGTTTTACATGTACATGTATAATATGTTATGTTTGTTTCTTGATTATTGATTGATTGACTGCTTTATTCTATGAAAGTTTAACAAGACTACATGTAACTTCCCAACGCTAAAAGACACGCCAGTCAAAGGCTCTAACCACCAAGTCACAGAGATTGATTGATTGGGGTTTAACACCGTACTCAGGGGTATTTCACCTATACGACGGGGTGCCAGCCCAATGGGTGGAGGAAACCACCGTTCAAGTCACTGGCAACATGAAAGACAAGACATAAAATAAAAAATAAAAAAAATAAAAAAGAGAAAGAAAAAAAAAAAACCACACCACAAAAAAAATTCTACTTCCTGATGCCCCTAAACTCTGAACAGGGCTTCGACCACCTCCAACTTTACACATGCAGTATTTTTGGTAGACACTAGTCCTCCAGATGACACGGAATGGAAAACCATGGTGTTACATATTTATGAAGATAGAAATGATACTTTAAAGAATAACAGACTAAAGGCCTCTGACCTTTGGTTTGAGAGATCAGGTTGTTAATTCTGAATGAAAACATCTGATTGTGGGGTGGGTATATTCAGGTATTGAGTTACACCTGGCTCTAGTGACAGTGTCTGGGTGAAAACACAGTTGTGCCCACACATAAATAGGGTCAGATTTAGAGTTATAGGTCGAGCTCATTAAGGGGCTAAGACATGGGGAATAGCCAGGCAATTTGAGAGACCCTCGACCCCATGCTTAGAGGAGCGTTGCAAGCCCTGAACCACACAAGGGCAGCTGCTGTTTGGGAAGATGTGGCAAACACACTGGGCTGAGGTGACAATTTAACAACCCTCGAGTGTAATATTTCACAAAAATGTGAGAGGGTATAAATCAGACATAGTTACTCCAACCCCCTCAATTTCCTCCCTTACTTTGTGCATATATATCATATGCTGCATACAAGTACACACATTTCAGTTTGTTTGTTTGATAGAGTATAGGGTCTATATTATATATACTATATGGCCAAATGCTTATACTTCTGATGTGCCTCCATATAAAATCAACTCCAGCAGTGGTCATAATATAGCATATTTTACCAAAGAATACAAATATTTAATTATATAAATTTATTGCTTTGTTTTATAAGATTGCAGTTGAATCAGCTACCAAAGTAAAACAAATTGTAAGATTTTGTTAGGCATACACATATTCATATTCAAAAGAATTTCACAAAACAGCTGAATCCCTAAGAAAGGCATACAGTGGTCTTTATAATCATATGAAAAACTTTTCTTGGCCAATATTTACATTTCATCTATGTTTAATGCGGTTTTCAAAAAGCTTAAGTAAAAAGCAAATAATGTGATAAAAAGTCAGTGAAATCTGGCTTTCATGCGCTGTAAGCTAAACAGTATTTAATACCACATCAAATTAAAGTTACACAAACCAAAGGTGAAACTTTCACAGGAGTTTCGATTTCAAAGTCATATCAAGAATAAGAAATGGATGTGAAAGCTGGTATAAAGTTGACAATATTTAATGAGGTCTTCTGTAATGGCTGTTCGACCTTGTTAGATTAGCTACATCCAATAGCTAAAAATGGCAACAATGTGCTGAGTAAATGGGCTCTTAAGTATTTTCGGCTTCAGTTACGGATTTTTGTTTTCTTAACAGGGGACTGCAACATCCCTTGAAGGCGACCCACAAAAGAAATCACATGTCTCCAGTAAAACTGCCGCGATTCGCCTTGTCACAAAATCCTTCACAATTTCAAGTAGAGATGTTTTGACAGCAGGCCTACATTTTGCACTCCATTATGATCAAACATTTTCCACCCATTCTAAAATCCTGCTCTGTCCCTTGTTTGTCCGGCACTCTAGGTTTTGTCCTTGAAACCATTTCTGTCATCCAAACAAGATGGAAGTGTACAGCCATGTGATGAATGTAATAAGATATGGCTGCCAAAAATTACTAAGATATCATTTTTTTTACTTGAAAATAAAGCTAAATTCAATCCTGAATGTGGTGAAAGTAATAATATATGGTAGCTGCCCAAAATTACTAAGAGATGATTTTTTTTACTTGAAAATAGAGCTGAATTCAATCAGGTAAGGGGCCCTGTCACAAAATAACATCAGGCTACAAATTCAAGTCATATTGTTTGATAAATTTGTGTGGAGTTAAGATGACAATTTTACATTAACATTTTGTGGAAGTGGCACCAAATATATGTAATTTTAAGGAAAAGCCATAATATGAATTAAACTTAATACCATAATTTAAAGGTTCAATATGTACATGTTCATTTATAGTATAGAAGACAGATTTTAACCATCTATATTCCAAAGCATCTCTCAAATCAGTAGGCCTACCACAAAAAGAAGGAAACTTGTTTTTCCATTTACCATGAACAATTTACGACAAGATGTTCCATGAAACAACCATTGACATCATTCTACGCGAAATGTTAAAATGGACAATCAATTTAGGGGTGACATGTCATCTCTCGCTTCACATTAAAAACAAAAGGTAACACCACACTCGAAAGGGAAGCTTCACAAGTGAGACAGGCTGTTCAGTTTAATGGGTAAATGTCTACAATTACCAACAATTTGAAACCAATTTGGAACATTTAAAGTGTACAAAAGTCAACGATTTCACTCTGTTTTTCTTTTCTCTGCTTCTAATCTAAAATTATTAAAGTATCACACGACACAGTTAAGGATATTTTGTTCCCATAACACATGAGGAGAAAACTATTATCTTTTTAAGTCTGTGTGTGGTTTGGGAAGCATATCCAGGAGAAACAAAAGCAAATACCGCAAATATTCAAATTTTTCTGGGCTTTTTATTTTCACACAAAAAAATCGAGCATTGTTATAATTTTAAGAGCTGAAATTTTATAAAACACTGAATTGGCTATCAAAGGAACTTGCTCAATACATGACATTTTTTATGCTAACTTTCTTGAATTTCTTTTATAATCAAATTTTTAGGAAACGAACAACAGACACACACTTGTAAAACAGCAAAGAGGCAGAAACAGTCTAGATTTATGTTGCGGAATGATCTATGTCTGGGGCACATTCCTTGTATGCAATCGCAACAGAAAGTCATATACCAGGCTGACATATACACACCTTTTCTCAAACAAAAACACAAATCATACAGTGTTTCTGGTAGAGTATGAAAGCTGAGTTATATCTACCAGGATCAACTCATCAATTTTGTTGCCGCAAAAATAAGGCTTTGGTAAAGAGAAACAGAATGAAACTCAAATGTATTTTTTGTAAAATCAAGTTTATAATGAACAAAATTTGCATAAAACCACAATAAAATTTTCTATTTAATATTTTAACATTGTAAGCTTATATGTCAATTAAGTATTTTTGATTTTATCAAATAAAAGCTGCAAGGTAATGATCATTCTTTTTCTCAGTCATACTCTAAAATATGGCTATCTTTTGTTTAGGAAAAGAAAAAAAAAATGATAATTTTGAACTAATTTCAAGAAGTTCATACATTGATCATAGATGTATAGTTATACTGGTATTTTTTTTAAGCTCTTGTCAGAACAAATGGTAGTGCTAAAAAATGCTGCTCTGTAAATTACCTCTATCTTCTTCCTATCTATTTTGAGGTTTTTTCAAGGCTTTGTTGGCATTGGAACGTTTCCAAAACATTTGAATATGGAAGATTAGGACTATATATAAAGCCCAGACGACCATTATTCACTTTCAGAAATAGGGTGAATAGGAAGGAGCAAACCCCATATTGCTAAATGTATAAACGATGTCGGGGCAAAAGGACGTAATTTTATGGGAAAAACCATAAAGACTTCATCGCAGTAATATGTCACAGAGCGTAATTGGCACACCCTGCCGAGTGCAGTTTGCCAGTTCCATCGGTTCAGTAGATTGTCTGTCTCTTTACCCCTAATATACCACAACCGCCATAACAAATTTGGGCGACGTGGGTTAAAAAATGTGGCCTGTCAACAGCACAAGGTTATGATGTATGTGCTATCCTCTGTAAAAACTAGAACTTTTTCACAAGGTTTATCCCAACTTCTACATTATATAGACAAAGCTTAAAATAATTTGACATTTCCTTTCAGAGAAAAAGTATGCCAAATGTACATATTACTCAAGCATCAGTATTATGCAGAAGTTGAAATTACAGTTACTTTGCAATAACTCTTGGCTAAACACTGAACAGTAATGAAAAAAAGGAAAAAATTAAAATAGGCATCCGAGATTGAAGACTCCTAATCTAAAATGTATAAGTGTTTACTCATTGTGATCTTTTGCCATCCAAAATTTAATAAATTATTTCTTGGTCTGTAAGAAGAAATCTAACAAATTGATCAAATTAAAAACATTCACCAAACAAATATATATTAATTTAATAAATAAAAAATAGGTAAAGTAACTTTTGAATTGACATCAATCATTACTGTTAATAATTATGCAAAGTGCAAAAAAGGTCTAGTTAACTCAGTTCATCCAATCAAGTTGTCTGGCAAAGTGTGGTGAAAGACTCTTGAAAGATCTACTAAACCTTTGCAGAAACGAATCAACGATGGTAGGCCTCTAAGCGAAACAAAAAAATGAAAGAATCTTGTTGTACATGTATGTAAAAAGAGAAAGTGCATGTGGACTGAAACAAAAACTATATTGCAGTAATACACGTTCATCATTATCCACATAACCCCATTTAGAACCAGAGAGAAATTGAGTCACTAAACCTCTTTACATGGCAATTTGACACATACCTATTTTCACTTTCACAGAAGGTTGTAATTTATTTCAACTTTGGACTAGTTGTCTGTCATCACTCTAAGGATTATGGGATTCCAACAACACCGGGACACAATTTCTAAACCGCACTGTACCACAAGGTTTTAATTTATTGCCAAATATGCTTTAAAAAGCCTAAAAATAAACCATATTATAGTGATTGTAGAAAGTAATAAAAGCTGGAATATAATATCTTTACAACAAAGTGCCCTGAGGTTAAAAAGAATATGTTACTGTTTATCATGTATTGAGTCTTTGTTCCATTATATTAATTTGTTTAAAATGTTGATGTCATTGACCAGTATCTTTTCCCTTAAACTTAGTACTTTTTATGCTAAATTTGACTTTGAATTTGTGAGTACTGACACAAGCTTAAAACCTAGCTTGATTTAAAGCCCCATGGACCTTTACCAGTGGACAACAGACAGTAGAACTCATAAAGGAATCCCTAAAAGTCATCAAGATTTTATTCTGAAATAACTAGCTGAAGTTTCTGTATTAATTAAGTTGAAGTATTCTCTGATGAATTCCTGGTATTTTCTCTACTAACATGGTGATTCACCCTCAATTCTACAAGGGTCTCTTTTGACCGTTCCCAAAGGGGTTATTCCTCTGGCTTCCCTGTCTATAAGCAGCCATGCCTAGTGATCTGTTTGCAATGTGTCATCTTTAAGAAAAGGACTAACCAATATGAGCTCAATGAATCTGCACCTCGACTGTAGACAGCTGCAGAATTTTCACAGAATCAATCAAACTGTGCCATGTCAACCATTGGTATTCTTGTTAGAGATTAACAATGAACAAATCTGCTTTCCGACTCTTTAACTGCACATAAGTTGTCAGCAGAAATTCCATAACACGGCTGGTGCTTACTATTCTTTTTGCGATGTTTTAATTTCCAGATATCTAATATAATAAATACTGTATTCTCATTATTTTCATTTTGGAATAACACTTTCTCAGTGCAGATGAATTGATTGATTGATTGCTTGGTGTTTAAACCTGCACTCAATGTTATTGGTTGTTATTTTCACTTATATGATGAAGGTGTATTCAACAGTAAAGCAACTATGTTTCTCCAGACTTTTGTCAAATTTGATAATGATTAAACATAAGCCTCCTACCCCAGACTGAGAGGGTTAGTATACATTAAAAAACAGATTTAAGTTCAGAAAATTGCGCAGTCTGAGCCCATGCATGAATAGATCCCATGACCCTCAAAGTCAGACACTTTTCTTGGGCGAAAAGTGCTTTAAAAAAACGAAGGTT
Source organism: Tonicella lineata (assembly GCA_034781015.1). NCBI lineage: Eukaryota > Metazoa > Mollusca > Polyplacophora > Chitonida > Mopaliidae > Tonicella > Tonicella lineata. Next base: position 9,746 of record JAVFBY010098117.1, read on the forward strand.
CAGAAAGCTCGACTTTTGTTTCAATTTGTTTAAACTGCTTAAAAAGCATTTTCAATGAGTAGAACACAAGTTGGCCAATACACTGTCTGTCATACTTATATGGTAGAAATAAAATTATTTTTTGATTACCACACAGGAAAATAGTCACATGGCATAATGTGTAGGCAAGTGTGATTTACATGTATAAAAAAAAAAGAATATGGTCTTAACACCCTCCTACCATTTTTACAGGCACTGTGACAATATGGGACGTTCTAGTTATGACGTTACAACATCAGAGTGAATCTTAGTGATGTCCCTTTGCGAAATGACATTGGCACTTTATGGCAAGGTGGGGTCAATTTGTGATTTTTAAAATGGGCTGTATATATAATGTTGTAGGTGAAGAAATAAAAGTAACTAAACTGTTATGTAATGAGCTTTTCTTTAGATAGAAATATTATTTTTGGCGAAGGTAAAAAATTGACAACTACAGTTTTCTGCAAACTGACATACTGCAATGTTAAAGTAAAGGCAGTTTGCCCCACCTTGTTGTAAAGTGGCGTCATTTCATAAAAAGAGGTCATACTGTTGTCGTAACGTCATAACTAGAAAGTCCCGCGTTGTGTTTAGTAAGTTTTACTCTAGCAGCAAGCTAGTATAATAAGTTTTTTCTGGATCACTACAGATTTGCATAGTTTTTTGGAGTACTCCTTTTCAAACTTTTGAATGGGGTGGGAAGGGGTGGCTTCCAGATAAAGAATGGGAAGGTCATTGCTGGACACTATATCTTCATGTGCAGTGTAAGATCTTGTAAACATAGGTAAGGCAGTCTGTATACATAAAACATAGTTGGAGCTTGTCTGGTGCTTCAATGTGAAGAGGGTCAGACTGCTTATTACAGGTCTGTCTCAAGAGGTCTGGGTTATGAACAAAACTGGCGGAGCCTGCTGGGATTCACTGCCAGTTGGCCAGGTGATGACAGTCCAGTGACAAGGCTGGCCTTACTCCCGTCCACAGGCAGGCCTCCACATCCCTATCACAGGCCCTTCAATGATGATAGACACAACCATATCCCTTACATCCTGGCATTTCAGTAGCTATATCATAAAGGCTTGACCATGGGTCAGAGAATCCTAAGTTAACCATCTAGACCAAGGCCATATGTTTATCATGGGGAAATCACATGCCAAACTGCTACACACCCTGAGATTTAAATCAGAAAGTCATTTTGCAAGTCTTAAACAACATGTGGATTAATTTAAAAATTGGAAATTCTAGCTCTCTTTGTAAACAACTATGAAAAGAAAACGTTGTGCTTGAGATTGTGACTGACAAATAGGATTGATAGCTCTATAATAGCTAAAATATAACCTTACCTAAATGTTTTAAACTGTAATCCAATATTATCTCTACTCTTTAAAAACAGGGGCTCGCACCATGGATCCATGCAAAGTAAGTAGTGAAGAATCCTTCGTCACGCAAAATACCCTTGAATATTACTTTAAACTCCAATCAGACAACAAACTTTAAAAAAAAGTTTTGCTCTGATCCTGCATATTAGAACTGAAGAACGTGAAAGCCAAATTCTTCTACATGTACAGTACACCAACAAATTAACCTAATGATGGTGACTTCATCGTGTATTCAGAGGAACTTCACAGTGTGGTCTGCATGACTTCACTGTGTGTTCAGGATGACTTTAATGTATATATTTCAGTGTATTTGTCTATTAAACACAATACACCAAAAAATAAACAAACCTTTATTCCTAATGCGAGTGACCGCATTGTGTTTACAGAGTGACTTCACTGTTTGCTCAAATCATTGGGTTAATTTTTTGGTGTACTGTAGGCCTATATTAATATAAACATTTTGTTGTAACATGTAATTTTTTAAAAGATTGAATTATAAACAATAACGTTGTAAATAACACTTCAAGACTAGTTTGTGTGGTTGCGATTTTATTTTAAACACTTAGATGTAATTAAATTGACAAATAGTTTAAATGAATGTTTAGCATCAAAAGAGAAAAGTACAATGTAGGCCTATAGGTATTTTGTTAACAAATGACACAACATGATGTTAATGTATATAGAAAAGAAACCAAAAAAATAGGAGACAAAAAATGTTAACAGTGATCTGGTCTTAGTACAAGTCAAGACCTCCCATCCTTTACGCCTACTGCACAAACATTATAATTCAAAACATACATACAAAGGAACATGTATGTAGATGTAGGCGACTACGTTATCCTATAAGCACCCTTTGTATTGTGATGATTTCAATGGGGTAAATTTATGCCATACCAATGTCTGAACGATTGATTGATTGATTGATTGGGTTTTAACGCCGTACTCAGGGGTATTTCACCTATACGACGGCGTGCCAGCCCCAT
>JAVFBY010098228.1:0-12120 GCA_034781015.1 Tonicella lineata
GTATTACTATATTCTATAATAATAATAATAATTTTATTTTACGGGATAAAACACAGTCAAATATACAATTTGCTCTTTCCTGCGGCCCTCAACAGAATAAAACAACATGAAATACACTCATTATAAATATGATATTACCTTACATTTTCAACAAATAATACTAAAAGTAAAATCATCAAAGAAGGACAGGGGCCTACAATAACAATATGATACAAAAAAAGTAAATATTAATTTTAAAAAATAAAAATGAAATCATCAAAATGGTATAAATTACAATATGATACAATGCATGTATCAAAATTTACAAATGTATTGGAAAATATAATTTTTTGGAATAACACAGTTGCAAGACAGGAATATGTAGATTTACAGTTTTTTTTACATACTTTGACATATATGAATGTGTAAATGAATTTAAAGAAGCAGCAGCTTTGGAGGCTTTACCTCCAACAAAAGTAAAACTATTTTTAAAAAAATAGGAAAAGCCAGTCCCAAAACTGTATTTTGGCAAAAGTTTCCTTTATCATATCTTTCCCATCTTAATTTTAGACAATTAAAATTTGAGGGGACGGGTTGCTAGATCAACCCCTGACCAGAAACAGTTCTGTGATGCGCCAGTTTAATTAAGATCTTTCAATTCTTATCAATAATAAGTTGTATATGTTTTTAAATGTTTTGATGACTCTAGTCTCACCTCTGATGGTGAAATTACACACACAAAGAAAGAAATATATCAATGCAACAAAGCAAATGCTTCTATTTTTGAACTCTAAGATTATTTTATTTGTTCATGGCTTTTTAAAATTCATTAATATATTTTTATTATAAAATTATTTTTATATTTGTTTTTTGTATAGTAATTATTTCAAACAATAAACCATGATGTGCCTTACCACATTGCTGTAGCCTAATTAAATCCTAGGCTGATAATTAATTAATGAATCTAATTTAAAATATTTTATCAGAAATATCACACCATCAATTTAAGTTTTTTTTTTTAAATTATCACAACTATTTAATAAATTTGTAATGCATTTGGGTGATAATTCAACTCTTTTTTTTCCTTAATTTTTTTTGCCACCTTTGTAGGACACTTCAAAATTCCAATGCATGCTTCAGCATCCCAGTGTTACATAAGAACAATGCTAGTCATTGCTAGTCATAGGCTTAAGCAGAGGGGTGTCCGCCTGTGCTCCAGACACCCTGAAATGAACAATTGGAACATTTGGACACCCTGTTTTAAGAAACTTTAACATGCAAGAGATAGGGAATTGTGAAAATTGGACACCCAGCTCCTTAAAAAGTTAAATAAAATGACCTTTTTGGACACCCCGCTTTTGTTTTCTGGCTAAGCCCCTGCTGCTAGTTAGTCTCATAATACTGCCCCTCTCTGACAAAAGGAAGCAAGTGATGTGCAGCATTTGAACCAAAATGCAGAATTTAAATCTCTACACGTCTACAAGTAACAATTATTAGCTGTATAAAAGTGTTGAGCAGTCTGACAAGTCTTAAAATCAGGTGACAAACAAAACCATAGGACTGTAAATATGCAGACAACTTAACAACTAGTATATGAAAACAAAATATGAGAAAAATGAGTTAAAGTCACTTTCTTCCTTGTCAGGAGGGCAGGATACTTTGAGCATTTACCGTATTCGCCGTTGTACAAAACACATTTTTTCATATAATTTTTGATAAAATTTTATGTGTGTCTAATACACAGCGTCAAATTTTTGGTGTTTTTTCTTGACTTACCGGGTAATTTCAGAAACAATATATATATAAGGCACCAGTAGGCAATTCATAACATATTAGCCTTAGGGGTGGGCTTTGGATGCGCAAAGATTCGCCTGTTACCTTTCAGTTGGATTTAAGGGCATTCTTGGCGTTGCAATATTTGATGAACAAAATAGTTCTCGATAACTGTCAGTTCATCAAAAATGAAGGATATTAAATAGGGGCCTACAACAAAGCGTGCTGATTGGTCAGAAGATTGGCAGCAGGCAGTAGATTTGAACACAAACAGAATAAAAAATTACATTTCCAATAAAGGGCTGAGCATTGGGAAAAAGAAATAACAGACAATTTTGAGTTTAAGTTTATTTTCAAACAACTATTTAATCGAAACAATCAGGAAGTTATATTTTATTACAACAACTCATACAGCAAGATTGCGCGTTATGAAAGCAAACTGCTTCCGGGTTTTAATAACAACCTCTTGTTAGCTCAAAAGGTATTTAGTAAGGGTTTATTACTGTAAACTATGCAATCCCAACATATACCTCCGTCTTGTACACAGTGGTACATATGTCTTTTCTAGGATTTGACCTCAGAGTTAGGGGTGCATCTTGTACATGAATGCATCTTATACAAAGGCGAATACGGTATTTCAAACATTTCCAGCTCTAATTCACGGATGGGCAAAGCAATTTAGGGTAAGAGCATCCTATTCCAGGGACAAAAAGAATCTTGACTCGTGAGCAGAAATTTAGCAATTGTTTTTTTATCAACAAATTTTAAACATATAATTTAAAAATTATAATTAACTACTAAAATGGTTGGCTTGCATGCATGTTAGCCATTTTGACTAAAAACACATGATCTACCCTCCTCTAGTTGTGTAATAATTATAGCAGCAGTAGGCCTTGTCACACTTTTATTTTAAAAAGGTTAAAATGTTATGAGTTGTTAAGTCTGGCCAGAAATGACTATAAATACTCATATAATAAATGAATTAGAATTTAGCATTGATTGTGATCTGTTTTGTTAAAGCCAGATTCATGTAATACCTCTTTATGTTTTCTGTGATTGTCTTTTGTCAGCATTTAATTACTGCAAGTGACTTTGAAAGGGGTTTCTGTCTGACAATTGCTCCAGCAACAATAGCTCCGATAACAATTCCCACGATAATTGCTCGGACAACATTTACTTTAAAGAGATTTGCTCCACCGACAATTGATCCGGCAACATTTGCTCCAGTGACAATAGCTCCTGTATCATTTTTCAAAGACCATTACTATAAATCGCCATAACTTCTATACATGTATTTTTGCATTATTTTGTGCAATTGTCTTTGGAGCAAATGTCACAAAACAATAGTTGTGGAGTTGTTTCTATTAGGTTGACACATCTCATGTGAGTGAAATACTGTAATACTAGTTTAATACTTTCAAGCATAAAACCCTATTCAGTCAATTTATCCTTGTACATGTATATGTAAGTGGGAATCATAGTGTTAGTCAGAAATCAAGAAGAAGGTGTCTCAAACCATTATTTTTAAAGAAACCGGGTGTCTAATTTTACATTTTTGCTATAATTCCCATGTTAAATTTGACTGAAACCAGGTGTCTCAAATGGCTACTTGGGTGTCTCAGACACTGAGACTATGGCTGTCACTATGGTGGGAATCTAACAAGATGTTTGAATTTCTAGCCCTGTTTAGAGATAAAGTACATGTATAAGCTTAAAGGTAAAGCAATTAAGAAGTTCTTCCTCATTCATGTCTATAATTCTTTGTCTACTTACATCCTAATAGCAAAGGGTTCTTTGGGAAATCATTTTATGTAGGTTAAGTTAATTGAGAACGGTTGGCGGTGAATTTTGGACGATTGAATGGAAATTATCTCGCCGAGAGTGATAATTTTTTCCTTAACAGAACTGTAAAGTAATTTGGAAAAAGAGGATTTGAAAATCAATTAACTTGAAGTTATCAAAGAATTGAATTGGGTGTTTGTGATGAGTTTATTATGACTCATAAAATGGTTATATTGAGCATTTGATAAAAAGGAAATTATTGGCGAACACAATTTCTTTCTTATTAAAGAAGGGTAAAACAAAACCCCAGGGGCTAGTTGCTGGAAAGACTATTAAATGTAAACCTAGAATAGATGATGTCATGCCATTTTTAAGGTATGTTTTTAATCAACTTTTCTAATGTGCTGTTAGTGACAAATTTTCTATTGAATAATTCGGGCCTTACATTTTAAGCAGATGTATAAACTTGGGTGGAACTTTGGGTTCCTCAACTGTCAGCCTCCATAGCTGAGTCATGAGTGTTGGCCCTGTCCCTCCTAGCCAAAGATCCAGGGTTTGACCCCTGCAATACTTTCTGTCTCTACATTTATCAAATATACTTACATTACAGGAGAGAACATACAATTCCGATAATGAAGTATGTTTTTTTTTTTAAATTGCGAGAATGAAACACTGTACATGAAGAGTATTAAAGGTTTGCCATGTTAAAAGGTAAGCTATCTTTTTATGTGAAAGATTTGGCTGAATATTAAATTTGTTTTTTGACATTTATTCATGTTCAATAATTCAGATGATCAGATATTAAACATTAAAAAATCAAAAAGCTTGTGAACGGTTATGACAAACAGCCCTTCTCAGGCGCTTTTCAATGATTTTTTTTGGCCAGAATAAGCCATTATTCTGTGGCCCAATAAGTTAAATAACAAAGATCTATTGACCTAAATTTTGATTTGACATTAGACTTACCGTAGTTTGACTTAGCAGTGTCATATTTTTTCACACAATTATAAGTTGGCATAAACCCTAACCCTATCATACATTATTGACTACTATTATAGCCATTTTTATTTATTTCCATTTATGCAAATGTAACCTGAAGAAAAATAAGATGACACTGCTGCTACATACATGTACGTGTAATCTGGGATATAAAATGGTTATTATCTTCCCAGGTGTAATACATCTGAGCACGCTGTAAAAAAACACCAGAGAATTGACTGTATTATGACAAGAAAACAGTGTGAACACTCTTGGAGCTATTAGCACTTACAGGCTTTAAGGTTGAAACACCATGCCTTTGAACTGAGGAGGTAAATATAGAACCAAAGGCTAATAACTAGAAAATCATGACTTATAACAATACCTTCTTATCCCACATCTTTGAAAATCAACTGGCTGTGATTTATCTATGAATCATGACTGGTGCTCAACGAACTGAAATAACAGATGATATCATGTGATGTGGTGAAAATTGATTATTGATAAAGTAACTTGAGCTGTGGATTAAGAGATCTTCTAGCTAAAAATGCAATTTGTTAAGCTATCAGCACTGCCATGACCCCCCCCCCCCCCAAAAAAAAATCATCTGTTTGCCCTTTCAGGTTTCTGGGTCAGAATAACAAAGAAAGATTCATTTTGACTATATTGCGATTCTGGGACCAGAATAACTCATAATGACTCATTTTGAATATATTTTTATTTTAGGACCAGAATAACAAAGAAAGACTTATTTTGACTAATCTTTTTTTAGACCAGACATGCCAGAATAACAAATAACAACTCATTTTGACTGTATTTTGATTTTGGGCCAGAATAACAAAGAAAGACTCATTTCATATTTTGTACAAAGGTCACACAACATGAGAGGAGGGGGATATTATCACTATCAGTTCAGATCATTACATGCATATTAATTACTTGAACGAGCATGGGTCAAGGTCATAATGGCTATTTTTAGAAAAATTTGCATTAAGCACCGTATATCCAAGTTGAATAGCCCGATTGTCCTAAAAAAAAATTGGCAAATGTCAAACAACATGGGAGGAGGGGGATATTATCGGTTCAGCTCATAACATGCATATTAATTACTTAAACAAGCATTGGTCAAGGTCATAATGGCTATTTTTAGAATTTAACTTCACACACATGCTTATTGAGTCAAGTTTGGACAAGTTGGAATTTCTGAGTCATGGGGTCAAGGCCCTAATGGCTATTTTTAGAAAAAGGTTTGTCATCAATCTAGCGGCTTTATTTATGGATGAATTTTTCTTTAAATTTCACACACATGCTTATTGTGTTGATCTCTTGGACAAGTTTGAATTGCAAGGTTTTCATCACTCTGGTAGCTTTATTTGTAATTTTGCAATGTTATCTTAAAGGCAATATGAATGCAATTGCTTTCATTGGCAGAACAGGCAAGCTCTTTGGCAGCCTTCCTGCCAAGTATTTTTTGTTCTGTCCTTACCCTGTCTCATCTTTAATTTTGCCAGTGACTGATGTAAAGGGTGACTTTCTTCACCCATTGGGCTGGTATGCCATCATATAGGTGAAATACCCCTGAGTACGGCGTTAAACCCCAATCAATCTATCAATCAAGGAAATTACTAGCTATTGAAACTGTCGATAGTTGTATCAACTATTGCAATATTGTTATCTGTTTTTAAACCACTATTTCTATAGTTAGTGATAGAATTTTGTTGGACCATTAAACTATTGATAGTTGACTATTGCCGAAACCAACTATTGTGATTAATCGCTAGTTCAATGCATTGTTACACCCCTAATTGAAGATACAGTAATTTAAATCATTGATACACATGTGGTGGCTTTAGTTTTCTATGCCTTTAATATATAGTGCTCTAGTTACATACAAGAGGCAAAAGGAAGCCTATTTGCTGTGATGTCTTTTACACTTTGTCTTCTGATACCACATACGGGACATATGCCCAAATGGAGATCTAATTCGAGCCAGCTCAACATTTATTTATGGGTGACAAGTTCATTACATGTATTTGCATTTACACCCACTGAGTAAGTGCATTATGTTTTAAGCATACATTTAATACACATAGTGATACACTACTGAAGGAAAATTAAATTTCCAGTACACTATTTAGCAATGCAAAGTTAATGTCTTGTTTCTCAAGGTATGCTTTTTTAAAAGGATGCAGGCAGGTGTTTTTGGGTTTTTTTCTTCTTATTTTCTTCTTTTCCCATCTTTATCCTTAAACAAATTCTTTAATGACAATTTTTAATGCCATATTTACTCTTATTTATACTTATTGCACTCATGAATATGATGGCATGCCAGGTAAATAGTTTAGGGGAAACTACACTGGCATAGGATTACCCTGCAACCTTGTTAGTTGAGGATGCTGCAGTTCTTTTTTTTTTGTTAATGTAAAAATAATAAACACAATCGGAGGGAAAATCAGTCATGCAGTGGAACCTGAGAAACATGTTATTATTAGAGCTGAAAGAAGTATTTGAATATATTTGCGAATAACATTTTACCTACTATTCGATTAGAAAAATTGATATCTGAATATTCATTGTTGCTGTTTAAAATTACAGAACAGCTGTCAAATTGAGGATAAAGTATCAAAATTTTCCTTTTTATGGAGACAATGATTGTTCAACATAGATGTATAAATTTTATGGCATTTTCATTAAATATACATGTAGCAAACCCATGTTATTCTTAGTGACGAAAAATGACCTCTAAGTAGCATAAACTAATACTGCAAATTTACTTAAAAGACAGATGTCTCAAAAACAAATATTCAAATAGTATTCAAATAATAAAAACAAATATTTGAATATCAAAATCTACTATTCGTTCCAGCTCTAGTTATTATTAACTTTTTAGGCCTTACACTTGACATTTTTAGGTGGTGTTACTGTTGGAAAACATATCCGTCATATTGCCTGTTGGCGAAATACCTCTGAGCTTGGCTTGAAACACCAAGCAAGATAACAATCAGTCAATATATACTAAATTCCACGTATTGATGAATATATAATATGTTGACAATCATTTGTATGGCTACAGGGAACAAGTTTATTTCACAGGCTGTGTTTGGAAGGCTTTCAAAACAAATTGCAGGGGTCCGCTCTGGTCGATTTGTGTCAAGATATGAAATCTATTTAAATACATGTAGTTCATTAGTTCTATTTCAGCTCCAAACTCAAACTTGTGTAGCAAAATACTTCTTGTCAAAGTCAGTCCTCCATGTAAGATTCTGAGGCATGTTCAATAGGCCTAGCATGCTAGCTTGCTTTTAGCTAGAGGTCGACCATTGAAAGGAAATGTCTTCTGGCCTGACCTTTGCAAATCAACTTCGTTCAATAGGCCGAGCGCCTGCGTGGTATGTCAGGCGAAGACAACCCACTAGCTTCACAGCTACCAGAATATAACTTCTACCACAAAATAAAGTCATTGATTTAATTTTTAAAGCCCAAATATTTTGTTACTATTTTGGGACTGATGAGACACCAAATAGCCTCTTTATGTACAGTTTGGCAAAAATTGTCGTTTTTTAAATTAAATCATTCATTTCCCCATTGTCGGCGCCATTGTGGTTTGCTTGCCTAACTCGATCAGTGAACCACCTCTGAGGAATGCTAGCTAGTACCCTCTAGAGGTCCTGCGAGAAGTCTCGTCCAATAGCAATAGCTAGCGAGTATCAGCTGGTGTTAGGCCTATTGAACACGCCTCAGCTTGCAGGATTCAATGGCATAACCACAATGCGCTTAATACAAGATGGCATGTGTCTCAGCCGCTATTATATATTGGTGAGCAGACCCATGTAGAAGCCTGGATTAAATTTTACTGGAAATACACACTGACATTGCCAAATCCTCATACAAGTGAAATAAATTTGACTTTAAAAGGCTAGCAAGCAAACAAACAAACATAACAAACAAACCAGTCACTAATGATCAAACAATAATGAGGCACCCTGATTCATGTAAGCTTTAAGGTAATGATTGAATCAATTTTAACAACAGCAATATGTCACATAGGTCACCTGGGTGTTATACATTGTCTAAATTGTCTTCAGTATGCTGTATATGTGTAGAACAAGCTGTTCCAGTTAAGTCTCTTGTCCTCTTGGCTATTGTCAACATTGGCATGCCGAAGAATCGGTGCTATGCTACACACGATTGTCAATAGGAAGTAAAACCTCCCGGGCAATTAAATCTATGCCCTTAATTCCCCTGTGGGCACTAAAGGGAAGCAATCAGAGGATTTACATATTGGAAATGGGACCAAGTGAATGTTATGTATTATTAATGACGCTGCTTGTAACAGCAAAACGATTGACCCCAGAGATTTCTATCGACAATGCTGTACATTTGTACCCCCTGTAGCCAGAGAGCTTGTATTCATAATATGTGATTTATGTCTGGTGACTTATTCATAGATTCTGCGTAACATTACAGTCACCGTCACATTTAATTGGCACCAGAATTAATTGCCTACAAAATTAAAGATGGATATTTCCTGTATAATTTTGGACAATTCTAATCAGGCCCTGGAGTATACTGTATATATAACATATAGAGGGAAACATGTAATATTGCAGATGAAGGAATCGTCTATTTCTCATATATTATACTAGCTGTACTCGCACTGCTTCCCTGGTCCAACCAAACTTGAAGTGATTAGGTACATGTACATGTTGTGGTAGAACATGTAATATTGCAGATGAAGGAATCGTCTATTTCTCATATATTATACTAGCTGTACCCGCACTGCTTCCCTGGTCCAACCAAACTTGAAGTGATTAGGTACATATACAGTGCCAAAAGGAGGCATCAGAAAGTGACCCCCATTTTGTATGTGACTAAAACCTTTCCTGGGGCACTCCTTTCATATAAATATTTATGGTTTGTGGGGTCTATCTCTTTTGGTTTGGGAGAAAAATGCACACAGAAAAACAAACACACAGACAGACGAAAGTGACCCCCATTTTTATGTGCCAAAACCTTCCCTGTGTCATGTCCTTTCAGAATATATATGGTGTGGGGGGTTTATCTCTTGGTTTGGGAGAAAAATGCAGACAGACTAACACACCCACACATACACCTCTCTTTTATACATGTAGATATGAATTATTGTATAGGATTTGTACATATATGATGCAGTAATATTAGTAAGTCGCAGTTGTGTCTTTTGTTGCTAGAAATGGTGTAGGTAGCCGTCATATGATTATTTGAGTAAAACTTCAATCAAACACAAAAACACTATGAAGTAAGTTAACTTTATTTAAAGATGCGATGCTTCAGAATCTCGGCATGTTTCTTGAAAGGTCAACACTTTCATTTTCATAAAACTGATTCACACTAGGCTAGCTGTCAAAGAAAAACTTTTAAAAAATGCGCTATTTTCATGAGTTTTTTCAAATGACTTTTCGTGGAAGCCTTCCTAGTGAATATTCTCCCCCAATACGAGCCACTGATCTATATAAGGAGTAAGGCATTCGAAGCTAAAGCCTATGTCCATATATGGTTGAGTTCCCACGTTCTTGTTCTATGTATCCACGGAGTCTACCTTAAACGAAACTGCCTCCATTTAAGACAGGGTTCAATTACCTTCGTGCATGTACGTTCGACATCGTATTACGGGTTGCATTAGAACGTGTAATAAACTTTATTATTATATTAATACGGTACATCACACGTTCACGGCGGTGATATTTTCTGAAAGGTTATACTTTGGGCCATACTAGAAAAATAAAGAAACCCTATTTAATTCGTTTCAGTCGAGTTTTGGCCTAAATTATGAGGTATAGCCTCTCTAATATAGCTTTGATCACAATGAAGATCCGTTACCTATCCACATCATTTTTTTACGACACGATAATAACGAGCACTTTATCAGTTCATCCTGGCAAGAGACCTGTCATCAGATTAAGAATATATATCCTAATTAATAATACCATTGAAAACTATAATAACATACATGTAGCTCTATAATAGCTATTTTCTTGACAGTATACATACTTGTTCAGTCAACATGCAATGATTCGAGCAACCCTTACCAACAACAGTATATAAAAAGTTGTGTGGTTATAACACGTAGATAATATGTGAAACGACAAAATGAATAGCAACTTCCTCGGTTTAAAATGTTTGCACTATAGGTAATAACTGTTGACGACGCAGTTAAGAAGTGTATAATCTGTGCACGGAAAGAAATAAAATAGCTAGTTGATATTAGTTGTGCTCTGTCCACAAGGTTACACCTAGTAGATAAATGCGATTATGTTCTGTGTTCACGAGCAGACACACAATATAATAAACTAAACAAATAAACTAATAAAAAAAATAAGAATTACAAAATTTATAAGACTAATAAACTAAAAAAATATATAATACTGTTTATGGCTAAATTACCACGATATTATCTTTCACGCCCCATTGGCGTTGTCTAGTAAATATTTATGTGTCTGTGACGGGATGCCTCAGAATGCTAATAATTATTGATTCTATATATTAACCGTGGTCACATGCTGGTGAGTGTTAATGACTAAAAGAATATTATTTGTGAAACAGATGATAAATCGATTTGGCTTTCTGCAGGATGCTTTACGCGATACCTTTTCAGTACGACAAAGAGTTATTTGTATATAAAGACTTAATGGGATGTTGTAAGTGGTTGCTAGTTCATCAAAAAGTCATTACACATAGTGAACAAACCCCAATGTTATAACCGATATATACTAAGAGGCGGAAGGCAGAGAGACGCTGAATTTGTTCTGATGGAGTTCACATTGTTTCTAAATGAATCAAATTGTATAGTACCATAACGGTGGTCGGTGTGGTCAAAGTATTGTTCTATCACTTGTGGCTTATTATGTACAGCAACACGGCAAGTAGGGGACCAGGTTGTGTCGGATGGGGCGGGAGTAGACAGTTTGAATATCATTTTTATTAAAACGTTCACCGGTATAGAACCGGCTTGGTCACAAAATGGCGCCATTGTATGTAGTGACATGCATCAAATTGAAGCAAATTATGCGGTCGTCAATCGGCGACTTATTGCTGTATCAATACACACGACCTACATGACGATGTCACACGACAACAGAGTAATTCAATTTTTTAAATTCTTCCGTATCAAATTTAATTGTGCTAAGATTGACATTCTATTTATTATTTGTTGACAAACTATACACATCCACACAGATTTCAAAGGAATATGCTTTTATGTAAAAGGGGGTTTCCCACCTTGAAACTAGTGCACGAAACTGAAAGCTTCAAATGTCGCCTATTCGTCTCAAAGTTTTAGTCTACGTTCAAAAGCTAGATGGTTACAAAAGGTTTGAATGTATTAGCTACTCGTGTAATAAAAATCCTCAGTTTTCAATAGAATATCGTGATTTTTATTTATTTATTGGAAAATCGATACCAACAGACCAAGGTCCACTTACAGGTCATCTTCTCTAGACAGGGGTTTTATTCCGAGGTATAGACTCTCCATTACAACCCCTTGTCGGATCGAGCGACTCAAACCAGAATAAAAAGCTACGATTTTGATTGGTTCCGTAGCAAAGTCTACGGATCCAATCAGACGGCGCC